>PVKU01003840.1:113422-165443 GCA_004027475.1 Anoura caudifer | reverse complement strand
CCTAATGTTTATAATCTTAGGGGAAATTTTTTTCTTTTTCCTTCCAAGACACATTTCCCTGAAAACATGTTTTTTTTTTTTTTTTTTAATTTTAAAAAATAGAAGTCTTTGTTACTTTTGGAAAATATTTTTGTAAAGTTAAAAATGTTTTCCAAATTTAAGTCTGGACACCTCAATTTATTTTAACAATGGGAGTTAAGCTTTTCCAAAAATAAATTAACTTTACTTCTTAAATGAAATCAATGTAGAGAGATATTTAAAGCTTGGACATAGTATCTTCAGAAGTCTAAGCTCTCCAGGTGGTTACGTGGCAGGACCTCAGAGGCACTACATGGAAGAATGGCTACGTAGGAATAACTGAAGTACCTCAGCCAGTGACACCAAGCCCCAGAAAATTGACATGTACCTTCATGAACTTTCTAGGTCAGCTTAGCCACCCACACCATGCAGCCACAACAGCAAACCCAGTTAACATTGCTTGAAATGGCTATGGAAAATAGATAAAGTGGAGACCATGTAATCTCTATGTTAAACAACCAGGTAGTTAACTGAATGTTTTTCATTGTTTAGTCAATCAGCCTGTTGTAATATGAAAGCTCCATACTTGGCAGTCTTTTCTATATACAAGAAAACTGAAGGTTTACCAGTCATTATTTCTTCCTCAAGGTGGCTGGCATTAGCTCTTTAAACTTAAAGTGCTTCTAGCTATCTAGCTTGTTTTCAGTTGCTATTGTCCATGAGTAATTGTTAGTCCTTTGAATATATCAGACCATGTTCCCAACACCCAGAACATATTTTGCAGTGTAAATTTATTGAAAAACAAGAATAGAATACATTTAAAAACCAAATTGCATACACTTATTCATTCAACAAATATTTATTGAGAATCCTCTTTATGCTACATATATCCACTATGCTTGTGACTGTTCTTTAAAAATTTTGATTCTTAAAAATGTTCATTGTTAATATTTAGAAATGTAATTTATTTTGTATATTGACTTTGTATCCTATGAATTTGATAAACTCCTTATTAGTTATGTGTCACATTTGGGTTCCTTAGGATTTTCTATGTAGACAACCACATCATCTGTGAATAGAGACAGTTTGTCTCTTTCCAGTGAGTATGCCTTTTATTCTTATTTCCCATCCAACTTAATTAGCCAGGACTTCCAGTGTAATGTTGGGCAGAAGCATGAGAGCTGTCTGCTCATCCCCAGTCTGGGTTTGAATTCACACTTTTACCATTAAGTTGTGTGTGCATGTGTGCACACATGTGTGCAGCCCATGTTAGCTGTTGTGAAATTAAGGAAGTTCCCTGCTGTTTGCAGTTTGATGAGAGTTCTTAATTATTTTTTAATAATAAATGGAATTTGAACTTCATCAACTGCTATTTATTTTTGCATTTATGAGGCTTTTCTTCTTCAACCTGTTGAAAGGGTGAAATGCATTTTTTCTAATTGCATTTTGTTTTATTGGACCAGCCTTGCATTCTTAGGATAGACTCTGCTTGGTCGTGATATATTGTCCTTGTTATATATCACTAGATTTGATTTGCTAATAGCTGTTGAGGAATTTTACATCTCTATTTATAAGGTATACTGGTCCATAGTTGTCTTTCTCTAGTTTTGGTATCAGCATTGATTTCAATTATGCTTAATTTATTATGGTTTGCATTATGGCCCACAATATGATCTGTCACCATGAATTTGCACATGTACTTGAAGAAATTTATATTATGCTGTTGTTGGAATTTTCTTTAAGTGTCACTTAGGTTAAGTTGGTTGATATTGTTGTTCAAATGTTCCATAATCAGTGGGAGAGATAGGTTGTAGTTGGTTTACTCCATCTTGGCCAGCAGTGGAAATTTAAGTTCGATTTTAAACCCAGATTTTTCTGACTGGTAAGTTGGTATTCTTCCCATTATACTATAATGAAGCATTTAAAACTTCTAAAAGCTCTGAAAAAAAAAAAAGAAAGAAAAACCCTCCAATATTATACAACATAATTCTTGATCCTAAACTCGCCTGTATGTTGCAAGCCAATTTTATTTTGCTTAAAAAACAAAAAAGTCAAAAGCTGCTTAGGAAAAATACACATTTTTCTTAATCTTTGCAAACTAGGTTTTACATGTGTTTATTAGTATATCCAATTTTAATATTGAATTCATTTCCTTTTGGAGCCAAAGGGCTACTTCTTAGCTATGCAAAGAAAGGTGAAACATAATGAAAATAAGAAATCTATTAAAAACTGCCTCAGGTATTAAATTTGGGCTTTTACTTCCTTCTGACTGACCGCTCTTTCTGGCTCTCTTCCATTCAGTGTGAGTTAGAGACGCAAGATACAGCAGTGCTTCTCAGCCTTAAAAGAAAAAATCCAAGAAAAAGCAACAACAACCAAGGTTCCTATTTCACAATTACAAATACCTCACACTTTCCTTCTGTTACATTTAAATTTTCTAAATAAATGAACATTTTGACTTATAGAAAAATGTATTCATAATTTTAGATTTTTTTTCAAATTTTTTATGCTTTCTTCTCATGGGATTCTCTATACACTACCTAAGGGTGAGACATCTTATGTTGAAAGGGCAAATCATTTTTCCCTACCAGATTTATCTATACCTGTCTGTGTGGAGATCTTTGGGCAGTCTTCTTGTTCTCTTCAAAGTTCTGATTATCCTAACTGGTCAGACCCACATATGTATCCAGCAGCTGAGCAGGCTGCACCACAATACCTTGACTCCTCTCCTTTTCCCTGTAAACCCACACCTTCCAGAAATGAGCAGGACACAAAGAAGCCAGCTTGGTTTTTTGGTGTTTTTGGTTTTTTTTTTTTTTTTTTTTTTTTTTAACAGAAGTGTGCAGAGTAATGACCTGTGTCGCAGCCCATTAGAACAACTAGTGACAAGTCAGAGATGACTAGCCAAGGTCTGAATGAAGGCCAAGCAAATGCTGTGGGACAGTGACATCACCAGCAAGTCAGCAGTAATGAGAAACTTTTTTTCTTTCCCCTGGCAACCTGGTCCTTGCCTTTGGGGGCCAATGGTGCTGTAACACCTCCTCTGTGACTTCTTCCCAGATCAAACATTTTGTAAGAATTAATAATTATTCTTCTGCAAAACATTGGACATAGTACTTTCATTATAACAAGTAATTGTTTGTTGTGCCACTGATCTGTGAACACCTTGTGTGCAGGGACAAAGTTTTATTTCTCATTTTTCCATCCGTATCTAACATTGTGCTTGGCATAGCATAAGCTTTTAGAGACTGTTGGTAGATTTAAATAAAACAGTGCTATAACCAGAAGTTATTCACCACATTCTTTCACTGTGTAGACTCTCATGCTCAAATACACATTTATGTGGTGCTATGACACCATATAATTTATCTGCTCTCGGAAAAAAAGTTATTTTAGGCAAATAGCTAGGTAAAACAATCCCACTCCCCAAACCTCCAGTGGAATAAAGATGTCCTGAAGGAAAAATGTAATGACAGAAGCCTTTTACATCAGAATTTTTTTATTTAGAAGGGAAGGGACTTGCAAATTTTTCCAAAAGCCAGTTAGAAAAATTAAGCCCCTCTGGAATGTGATACTTCTAACAATAATGCCCAGAGGAATAGCAGTTCTAGAGAATAGTAAATACAAGTATGGCTGGGTTCCATATTCATTTTGGAAACAGCCACAGCTGTGGCCAATGCAGTCAGGCAATGGAATGCAGTTGAGGATTTGACATGGGGAGAAGCAAAGGGAACTAGGTTTCTCGCTCTGAGGCAGTTGGCACAGTTCCTGCCCCTCTCCATCTTCTGTCCCCAGCACTCTCCTCATCACCTAGGAGATATATTGTGACCCAGGCAAGATATGCATTTGGATTCTGTTTATACTCCTGGGGATATTGTGGTAAAAGGGCCTCAAATAAATCTAAGTTGACAACATTATACTGTACATCTCTAACTTTCTCCAAGTATGGACAAGTACCAAGTTGAGCCATGGAAAATGTTTTCTTCTTTTTAAAAATTTTCTATAAATGGTATTTTGTAACTAATCTGAGACAAAAGAAACACAATAGTTCCAACTTCATCAAGCTATTTTTTCCCCAAAATATTACATCATACCCCGGCTGGAAATGACAAAATGGTCTTAACCAACAGTATTTTATGGAGAAGATAACTTTCAGGTCCATCTTCTTATCTTAGCCTATACTATACATTGCCACTTCTCTACCACCCTTTGTTAAATCATCAAAAGAAAGCTCATAGGGCAGCTGAGAAAGCTATTAGCAACTGCATGGAAGCAGCATACAGGAAAGAGCTGCCAGGAAAACTAACCTATGGCTGTGTAGTCAGATTGTGGTTAACCCTGGGAGGAGGGGTTGGGTAGTAACTGGAAGGAGGCAAGAGGGAGGCTACTGGGGTGTTGCTCCTGCTCTGTTTCTTGATCTGGGTGGTGGTTACATGGATGTGCTTAATTTGTGAAAGTTGTACCATGCCCTTCTGATTTATATACTTTTCTGTAAGTATGTCTTACTTCAACAGAAGAAAGAAAGAAAGAAAGAAAGAAAGAAAGAAAGAAAGAAAGAAAGAAAGAAAGAAAGAAAAATCCAATCAGAAAAGAATGAAGAAATGAGAATTCAAAAAAATGAGGAGAGGCTTAGGTACCTCCAGGACATCTTTAAACGTTCCAAGATCTGAATTACAGGGGTACCAGAAGGGGAAGAAGAAGAACAACAAGTGGAAAACTTATTTGAACAAATAATGAAGGAGAACTTCCCCAATCTGGCAAAGGAAATAGACTTCTAGGAAGTCCAGGAAGCTCAGAGAGTCCCAAAGAAGTTGGACCCCAGGAGGAACACACCAAGGCACATCATAATCGCATTAGTCAAGATTAAAATGAAGGAGAGAATTCTAGAAGCAGCAAGGGATAAAGGCAGAGTCACCTACAAAGGAGTTCCCATCAGATTGTCAGCTGATTTCTCCAAAGAGACCTTCCAGGCAAGGGGCTGGAAAGAAGTATTCCAAGTCATGAAAGGCAAGGACCTACATCCAAGATTACTCTATCCAGCAAAGCCATCATTTAGAATGGAAGGGAAGATAAAGCGCTTCTCAGATAAGGTCAAGTTAAAGGAGTTCATCATCACCAAGGCCTTATTATATGAAATGTTAAAGGGACTCATCTAAGAAAAAGAAGATAAAAAACATGTACAATAAAATGACAGCAAACTCACAATTATTAACAATCACACTTAAAACAAAAACAAAAGCAAACTAAGCAAACAGCTAGAACAGGAACAGAATCACAGAAATGGAGATCACATGTAGGGTTAGCAATAGAGGGTGGGAGGAGGAGAGAGGGGTAAAGGTACAGAGAATAAGTAGCATAGATGGTAGGTAGAAAATAGACAGGGGGAGAATAAGAATAGTATGGGAAATGTAGAAGCTAAAGAACTTATAAGTATGACACATGGACATGAACTAAAGGGGGAAAATGTGGGTGAGAGGGGGTGTGCAGGGTGGAAGGGAGTGAAGGGGGAAATGGGACAACTGTTACAGCATAATCAATAAAATATATTTAAAAAAAGAAAAAATAAAATAAAAATGAACCAAATAAATAAATAAATAAATAAAGTGTAATAAAGAGGTATCAGGCCCATCTTGGTGAAAAATGTCAGTGAGCACAAAGAATATAAGATCCAGTAAATCCCTGTCTACATGAAAATAGACAATGAATACATAATAAAATAATATAACAAACAAGGGTATACCCAGTAGGAGCATGTGGAATATACCATTTAGTAAGAGGCCATTTATTTACTTTGGGAATAGGAGGCCAGGAAATCCAGCTGAAGAGGGCTGTTATCTCAGTGTGAAAATTTGTTCAAGATAACAGAAAAAATCAGTGGTGATTTTAGGGTTTGGACCCAGGCCTTTTCCCAATGGAGAATTCCATGTCATCTAATCACTCTGAGGCATTGAAGTCTATAGTCATTGTGTCGTTTCCTTTTTTGACATCCAGTTGAGAAAATCTGAGGATTATAGAGAGAGAGCCTCATTTGAACTATGTTGACCTTGATCGAAGCCTTCTTGGTTAAACTTTCCCATGACAACTCCTGCCTAACTTTCTCCCTAGGAAATAATACCCACCCCTCTGTGGAATCTTCTGTACGTAGGGAGATTTCTCAGCTTTCCTCAAATAGCAGATAAAACTGGCATGTCTGTGCTGAGGAATTGTTGGTAAAGAGGATAGCAGAGTTTTATGGAGTACCCCATTGTGAGTTTTTGAGAACTATGTGGTAATTCAGCAGTGGCTCCCCAAGGTAAGAGGGTGGGGAGGCTGTGGAAAATAAGTAGGTATATTTTCTATGGAGAATTTTTTAAGATAATAAAGCAAACTAAAAATTGTTACTCTGCTTTTTGTCATCACCATGTGCCTGAAAATACTCAGGAGCTCTTTCTAGAGATATTCATTAGACCAGAGAGCAGTGGTGAGGAATGCAACTGACCCTTTCCCCTCACATCCACCCCTTTGCCCATTTTAACATTAAAATGTTATTTTTGTTGTTGTAAAGTGAGTCATAATTGTCAATGCACTCAGAGGTATGTTCTGACTGCCTTCAGGGTTAAAGGGATGAGAGAGATGAATGGCCTAAGATTCAACTGTAATTTTGAAAAAGAAAACAACAAAATAAAATCCCAAGAAAAGAGAAGTAATGCATTTATAAAGGTAATATCAGAAATTAATGAAGTAGGAAAAAGTTATAAAAGTGGATGATAAATAAAAGTTCCCTGAAGAGATCAATAAACTATACAGACAGGCATGACTGAGAAAAACGAGAACATAGTGCACATGCTCACTTCTTTAGTGCCACAATCATGCAGGCATTGTTGTGAGTATTGGGGTATTTGTTAAATTTTTTGCTTGTCCAGCATCTTCTCTTTTGGGAATTGACATTCCTTCCATTGCTAAGATTTTAATCACCTAAGTCCTGCCTTTCCCACATGTGGAACAAGTCAGTATCCAGGCCGGCCAGTTCTCCTGGACACAGTGATTGGTCCAGGCCTGTATGTGACACAGGAAGCCCCAAAGAAGTCCATTTCTGGGAGATTTAAATGTACCCTGGGAGAAACAGACTTTTTCTAAGATACTAAATTCTAAAGAACAAATAAGTCTGAAGTTCCTGAGGCCCTGTTTGTTGTCTCAGAAGAGAATCTGCCTGAGGATGAAATCATCACAGAGAATTTTTGCCAGGAGACAAAGAAAGAGGGAGAAAAAGGGAACAGATGCACACAGAAATACCTTGCCTCTAGAGTGACTTCAGTGCTGGAGTTGAAATGTTCCACCTTTGACCTTAAAACAAATGCTCTTAACCAGAGGGGAGGTGGGAGGGAGATAATGGGGAAGAAGGGGAAGGGTCAAGTCAAGGAACATGTATAAAGGACCCATGGACAAAGGTAATGGTCAGGGGGGAGGATTGAATGTGGGAGATGGGGATGTGGGTAGGGCAGGGGAGAGTAATGGGGGGGAATGTGGACAACAGTAATTGAACAATACAAAAATTAAACAAAACAAAACAAGAAACAAATACTCTTTCTTTGTCCTGAATCCAAGCACTCCAGATACTTTCTTTTCTAGTTGCCATCACTTGCTTTCACCGCTGGGGGGAAATGCACCAAGAAAGAGCACTGAAAGAGCTTTATCTGTGTGCTCGACAAGGACTTTACTGGTATGATGTTGCAGAATCCTCACTTCAGCACTCACAGATTAGCAGAGACCTGGAGAAGTTGGGTGAGATAATGTCTCAGTCTCTATTCTACATACTCAGGATACATACATGAATAAAACAGACTAAAATCCTTGTCATCATGGAGCTTATATTCTAGCATGGGAGAGAGACAATGAACAATAAATATAATGAATACGCAAATAATATAGCATGTTAGAAGGGGACAAATGCTATGGGAAAAATAGAGCAAGCTTAGGGGTTTCTTCAGTAATATGTATGCGCTGAGGGGTAGTGCACGTTACATATTAAATCAGGTGGTCAGGGTAGGCCTTGAATAGGTATAATTTGAAGAGAGACATAAAGGAGGTGAGGGAGTTTTCCAAATGTATAATGGGGGGAAGAGGAAGAATTCCAAGACTGAAGAAACAATTTGCAAAACCCTAAAATGGAACTAGCTTAGTCCAAATAGCCTTCCTTTCCCAAAACATTTTCTGGTCACTTGGCAATGTGTGGTAGTAAATAAGCACATCTACAATGACTGTGCATGAATGTTGCCCTCTGTCACTGGGTGGTGCACAACCTGTACAGCCACCCCTCGCAATCATGGTGCTGGGCATATCTGGGGGAGAGCAAGAAGCACAGGGAGCAGGGAAAGATGCAGCCAGAGAGTCAGGTAAGGCATTGAAGATCATTACAAGGAACTTGACTTACACTCAGATGTAATGAGGTGCCATTTGAAGGTTTTCAGTAGTGAAATGAAAACCTTCACTTCACTGACAAGTTTTAAAAGCATTCCCCTGGCTACCCTGTTCAGGCTGTACTACGGTAGGTAAGGATAGAAGCAGGGAAGGAGAGTGCTTCAAAAGTCAAGGTGAGAGATGACAATGTTTTGGAGCAAGGTGTTAATGGTAAGGTAGCTGGTAACAAGTAGTTGGATTACATATATGAATATATATAAAAATATATGAATATACATAGAACACATATGTGAAAATATATATATATACATACATATGTTTCACAGGTTGAGCCCACAGAATTTTCTGATGAATTGGATTGGGGTTCTAAAAAAAATGAGAGGAGTCAAAGATGATGCCGAGGTTTTTGGTTCATGACACTGTACCCTCAGTGATGTTGAGGTCTGCCTAAATTACACTTTTTACAAGGTTGGCCGTGGTTATCCTAATTATGCTTAGCCAAACAAAACACAACAAAACAACCTGTGAGTCGAAGTAGTTATAAAATAATACATTGCATATATAACACAAACAGAAATATAAACATATAGAAGAAACATTGGAGAAGAAAAATGAAGAAGAAACATTTCTTCTCCATTCTCTCCCTCTATCCATCATCTATCTATCTAATCTATCTTCCTTTTTCCTATCTATTAATCTCCATGTTACCTTGATATTACATTATGTTTTAAAGGAATATTCTGTTTACAAAGCATTTTGGACCATTCTCATAATTGAGTCTTGATAATTAAGCAGGTATATTATCTTCATCACATCAGAGAGTAAATTCCAGAAAGGCTTTCTATTCTCCCATAAAGCATCATACATCTTATTTTTATATATACAATGTTAATAAGTTGAGTATTTGTTAAATGAATAGAGCCTGTGTATAATATTACACTTTTTGAGGAGACACAATGCCAACTAATTGATTTTCAAGCAAAATGTTTAACAGAAAATTACCCTTGCAGATTAATTTATTGTATGTTTGAATCACAACTTAACAAATTTCACCAGGTTTTAGGGACATCTGCTTCCCAAGGTGAATTTTCTTGTACCCAAAGTAATCATTTTTAGAAATATATCATGGAGTGGACCCTTCACCAGCTCTTCCATGACAGCCATCCTACAGAGGCTAACCATTCACTATTTCTTTTTCCAGAACAGTGTTCTCAAACAAAATCCATTCATCCAGGAAACTATTCTAGCTCCATTTAGCTCCTCTGAGCATATAGCTTCTCTCACTCCCCTTCTCTTGAGGGTGCTTCTCCAAAGAATCACTTGATCAAGCATCCCCCTCTCAGGCTCTGCCTCCAGGGAACTTGACTTATGACACAATGTTCACTCTTTAAATGCATATGTGCCCCCCAAAATACTCACTATAATTTAGTAGGGAATCTGAGGTGCATAACAGGAATGCATATTATGGGAAAGCAAAAAACAAGCATTGGAAGTATCCTCACTTTTTATTCTGGGGTGGAGAGGATTCAGTGCTCTTACTTACTCCCTGCTATGGCCACTCTGAGACATCTTAATATTTGAACAGTTCCTGAATCACATAGGGTCAGCCCTGATAAGATACTCAAAGTACTAACTACTGTGGGTCAAGGTAGGTTCACGCTGGATCCACTGACCAGGAACAAAGTGGGTGGAATTCTGCAGGCAGAAGTTTGAAAATACTGTGCAACCTGGTACATTATCTCTTTGTAATGGGGCCTTATAAATGAAGACAAAAAGGACAGAGGATGAAGGAGGTATGTCACTGTGAGAGAAGGGGGTGTGGACTGTGGCTGGGAAAACCAGACCATGTGAATTTGTGCAGGTTCTTTATAGCATAGATTTCTCTGATGGCAATGGCTTCTAAGAGAAAACTTTGTTACCAATTTAAAAAATTTATTTTCTTGTACATCAAAGATCAGGTATAAAGACAGAAGAAAGTTTAAGGATCAGATGATTCTACTCATAGAATGTACATTTTCATCTATGTGCATAGACATAGATAGACATATATTACAAAGCACTGGGAAAATGAACATGAGATTCTATCTTGCTTTATAATACACTATCTTTTACACATCTTTATTGTTATGGTATTTATCACATTGTATCTTCTAGTACAGCTATTTGTGTTTATTTTTCATTATGCCTTCCCCATCCTAATCACATGATTTTGAGCTCCTTTAAGAGTAAGAGATGGTGTCCCTCACAGAATTGGGCACAATGCTTAGTACAGAGCAGGCAATCTGTATTTACCAAGATGCAATGAAGAGAATGGCCCTGACCAACACCCATTAGTAAGGTACATACAGCTGCCTTTTTAAATTGTGGGGATGGCTTTATTCTTACCACTGTCTCCTCTCTGGTGGAGTTTCACTTTGTGGCACAGAACACAAATTTATAGGACAGTTGTTAGGCAGAAGTTTATGGTTATAAAACAGAATTGGACTAATTATCCTGCTTGGGATTGAAATGGGCAATGGATAATGGTTCCATTTACCGGGGAACTGGGACACAATGCCAATCAGCCCCTGCCACACTGGCTTGGTATTTCAGGTACATTACTAATACTAATATTACTACTAATAATAATGTTTTCCTCTTACCTAGGCCCTAATCAGTTAATCAATTATTCTTGAAACACTTGCTTTGACATAACTGTTTAAGGAAAACTAAAGCCTTGGCTTTCTTCATTTTCACCTGACTCAGCCACAGATGATATGAGTAACTACAGATTTGCCCTCCAGTACTAACCCTGCAAAACTCCTGTCTTCCTTTATTTCCTTTGTTATCTTCCTTTTTCTCATTTACAAGGTAAATGACTCCCATTTTTTAAAATTGTAAATATGAGGACTATAAATTGTCTGTTGTGAGTCAATTGATGGGCTGTGACTTTTAAGTACAGGTTGACCAATGCTTTCACCAAACAGACTTGTTTGTTTCAAACAGACAGGCTGTGTGGAAAGTGCTGGGATGTAAGCTGGAACAGACCCTCTGCATTTGGATTTTCAACTCAGATGCATTCACTATTCCCTCTAGATTTCTTAATTTCATTTTTTCTTTCAGTTCCTATGTAGTCTCTTAACATGAGAAAGCAAGATAGTGTGATCTATTGCAAAAACAAAACAAAATCAAATAAATTAAAAATGTTCCCAGAGAGTCCAAACAGGGAAGAGATCTTGACTTCCCACTCATATCACTAATTCCAATGTACCTAGAGGTTGCTTTGTGTGTAGAAAAATGAGTGGCTTATCCTTTCTACTCATTGTCTCACAGCAGGTCTCATGGTATAATGGGCCTCCATTCTCATCTCTAAAGGCTGCCTATTTGCTCTCCCCTCTAGTATGAAGAATCTATCTCTTCTCACTCTCCTGTTTAGATTTCTGCCTCAGGAATCTTGCATTTTGCCTGGGTTCTCTGTTATTTAGTTCCCCATGGATGGAACTGAGTGAGCTAAAAGAGACAAAGATTGATTAGGCTGTCTCATATTCTTTTATTCCTCATAGAGGAATCAAAATTAAGCATCTTCAAAACAATTAGACTTTACATGTTGCCAAAAGTGACCCGCATCAGGAAGAGTATAACTATTAGGTGCCATGGTGCTAACACTTCATTTTTCCTCTTTGAATTACATTTTAAAAGACCCACTTCTGTAATCCCAATTTGGTGAATGCCTGACACCAAGAAGGTAGCCTGGGGTGGGGGTGGGGTATAGGAATAGGATAGCACGCATCATGCACCAGGAAAGAAATACTGGGAAATGAAAAACAAAACCCTGTCTTCTTATACTCAGCTGTGGATGAAGGAAAATGGAGAGTGAGTCTTTGAAAGATTGCATATTTAATTCTAGTGTTTTGACCTGATAATGTTAAAAAGCCTTTAGGTCAGCTGATATTGATCCGCTGTGACTTGCACTCAACTTTAGTTTCAACAAGTGTTTTCTTTTAAAAGGAAGAAGATATTTGATCAGCCTGTTATTTCTAACTTTATTTCTACTAATAGCTTTCATGCTCCCTTGATCTCAGCCCAGAACAAGATGGATGATTAGAAAGATATTTCCTGCAAGAGGCCTGATCTAGACATATCTGCACCAAGTCAGAATGCTTGGGCACTATCCAAAAGGACAGAAAATATGTTCTGTGGTATTAAAAATGCTGGAATTGAGGAACAAAGTAGTCTACAATAAGTGACAGTGTGTTTTATATCTTTGACAGAATTTTCTGACATTAGAGG
Source organism: Anoura caudifer (assembly GCA_004027475.1). Taxonomy (NCBI): domain Eukaryota; kingdom Metazoa; phylum Chordata; class Mammalia; order Chiroptera; family Phyllostomidae; genus Anoura; species Anoura caudifer. The sequence continues at coordinate 152,759 of PVKU01003840.1, read as the reverse complement.
CTTAGTTTAAAATCCAGCAGTAGGTCCAACCCTTGGCTTTGTAAAAATGTCAGGTTACAATCACATCTTATTTATTTTTGAAGATGACATAGCAACCTAAGAAAATTGAGTCCACAAGACAATTCCAAATACAGTGCATCAACCAATTCTCCAAAGTACATGTAATTGCTATTTCTTCCTCAATGGAGGTAGTGAAAATAAAAATGGAGGTGAGTAGAAAAGTTACTACAGACCTTGAGGATGAAATATTGATAACAAAATAAACCTCCTTGGGACTTTCCTGGGTGCTTAGTGTTTTGCCCACTCACATTACAGGTCATTGAATTAGCAAGGGCTAGTTTCTGAAGAAATAAAGCTTCTACTTGAACTTCTTGAGAATGATACCCTCTAGAAGAGGCTAAGTATTTAAAAGAAAACCTATAGGAAAATGCAAACTCACTATCCTGTAGTATCCCAGTTAATCAGAGCAAACATGTTCCAGAGGAGCATTTCAATTCTGGAGCTCAGCAGCACTGCCCCCAGGGTAATTATCATAATTCAACATTGGTTCTACTCATTGGATGCTGTTTCATAAATCATACTCAATTTACCTGCTGGCATTGGCTTCTTGCCCACATGCTGTTGTTTCAACTTCTGCAAATAGGTGTCTGGCCTTGTTAAGGCAAGATGCATGGTTTGGTGCTAAAAGCCTCCAGCCAGCTCTCATGCATGGTTGACTCATCTGGTGGAGCCAAGACAAGTGTGGTCTTTCTAAGAAGCTCCACAGTATTGGTCCTCTCCCCCCCAACACAACATGATCTGATTCCCAGAGACCCAGATCTGGTCTGCTTACTTGCTGGGTTTATGATCGTCAATGCTCCCTGACAGAGGGCAGAGGGGTAGAAACCTTCCAGAGGAGCTGAAATGTTCACCAATGGACAGTCAAGGGCAGCTGAGAAGAAACCACAGAAAGGTACAGTCCACTTGATAGACATGTCTCTTTTGCTCTCATTTCTTAGCTTCCTTCTAGGCTACACAAAGAATTAAAGAAATTGTTAAAATAGGGTAAATATAAAAGGCATTTTCCCCATAGTATTTAAAAATATAGGTATAGACACTATCTGACTTTAATATAGTTTAAAATAAAGTGCAAATGAAAAGCCATATTTATATAGGGATCTCTCAAAAAGCATTATTCATCCCGTGACTCAAATGGTTACTGATAAAGCTACAAATAGTGTATACTTGTGGGGAAAAATGATTTTCAACTATTAATTACTTACTTCTTTAACAAATATTTGTGAAACAGGACCTTTTCACTAAAGACTTACAGGGTAAAAATTCATTGTGAGAATGAATTACTTAGAGAGAAAAAGGGAAAATGGATATTGTGTAGAAAACAGGAAGACACACAAATGTGAGAGAAAACACCTGCTTTTCTATAAACACTTGACTTAATACAGTTCCCAGAAATGTTCAATGAAATAGCTGTTAACAAAAAACTCAGATTCAATTAACATGACATTACAATTTTAAAGGTCAGGAGAAAAAACTGCCTTTCTTTTCTCTTTTGAGATTTGTCCCTGTCCAGAATTCTCGGGTGATATAGCCAACAGATGGAGTTATTTTTTTTTAAGCTTCAAGAAAGGTCACAAATAGCTTTCAACAGATTACAAATGATTTGACACATGATTTCGGAAGCTGGGAAAATTCCACAAATGCAGGAAAACTTCAAGAACTGATGAAAAAATTTCATAACAGTGCAGGCCAAAATTAACATTGCTAACGCAGGTTCTGTTTTAATTAATTTGGTGCAAATCATAGCACAGCTGACCAGATTAACTATGACTATTGTACTAGACAACTTTGAGAATTCTTTTATATTTAAATTTGATGTTATTGCTTAATAGTGAAAGGCCTTTTGTTGCCTTACAGTACACAAACAAACAAAAACTTTTGCTTTTATACCCACGCACAGTCTATGGTGTGATTTAAAGGATTACAAAGGCACTGTCTTATACAAAATTATTTTCATTAGATTCATCTGAGACAATATTCTTATTTTTATGCTCCCTACATGGATAGAGCTCCTTTTCATTGCTGTAGATGACAGGGTTTTTCTTCATAAAGATGAAAGGATCCTCACAGATGACTGGTCCCCAGTTTTACTGAAAGTTTCCTAAACCTTGGGAGAAATTCTAGGATACCAGGGTTTTACTTCTATCAGGCTAATTAGGAGGAAAAAAAGGTCTTTTATTGCTTAAAGGAGAACAACTTTGAGATCCCTTGAATGTTGGGATATGAATCCTCAAAAGAATATAGTATTTATTTTTATTTTTTGTCTTTCTAAATCTCTATCAAAGAGATTAATAGAGTCACTATCAGTCTTAAGCTCCTTTTTCTTTAGTTATTAGTCAGTGGAGGTAAGTAAATTATATCTGTAGAAATGAGATTGCCTATATTGATAAAATAACAGATGTCAGACACCTACCCCTCAACATTGATTAGAAATCAGTCGATTAAGGTTTGACTGCTAATGGTGGTATGCGGGCTGATTTTCAGCAGTCACTCCTGACCCAGTCCAGTCCCCTCTTTGCCACTTGCAATGTGTCTTGCTTGCCCGTTCCTCGGGTTCCCAGAAAAAATAACAAATACCCCAATTAAGTTTGAATTTCAGGTAAACAACAAATAAATTTTTAGTATAAGTATTTCTAAAATGTTATATGGGGTAAACTTACACTAAAAATATTAATTGTTTATCCAAAATTCTAATTTAATAGGGCATCTTGTAATTAATTTTATTTGCTGAATCTGGCAACCCTACCATGCCTAGGTGTTCGTGGTGGTTTCTCTAGTTTCTGCTGTTAGTAAGTGGTAAGCACCCTAAATTATTTCCCCAAACTCTGAACTTTTTTAGGTTCAAATGATGTTACTATCATTTAATTTAGGAGGTCACCTAATTTCCTCCCCCCTCCTTGCCAAACTCAGCAAAGATTCTATTTAGAAGATGTTAAGTGTATCAACAAAATAGTATACACACACCATACACATATAACAAACAAGCAAAAAATCCCAAGACAATGTAAGCTCCTTGACTCTGGAAGATTGCATTTTCATTTATTCTGCACTCTGACATATGATTCAGTGATGGTCCAAAGCATCTTGTATCCACCAAATGAATAGATACAGAAAGAAATTGCTTTGTGTTCACGATTAGTTAACTATTCCATTTTCTAATTCAGTACATTCATTAAAAATATTTGAAAGATTTAACAAATATTGATTGATTCTAAATCAGTTCCATCAACTAATATTTGGATAAAACACATCTGAATGGAACACATTTCCATATATTGCCTCTTTTATGCATTTTTGCTTTAAAAAACAAAAAATGGTATAGAGGACAAAGCCAAAGGGGCATAGGATTGAGGGTAGGAGGCGGGAGGGAGGGAGGTGGGGGAGAGTGGTAGGGGAAAATGGAGGCAACTGTACTTGAACAACAATAAAAAAATAAAATAAAAATATTCAATAATTTAAAAAATAAAATAAAAAAACAAAAATGCCTAAAGCCTTAATCAGTTTCAAATGCCTGAACATATAGGGAGATAATGTGCAAAACAATCAAAGTGAATGCATAGCACTGAGGGATTAAAAACAAATAATCCGGTGTCCCAACCTTTTTATGACTAACTCTATGTCCAAATAGCTAATGAAAACAGTGACCTCTCATGCAGCCTTTTGATCCTATAACTCAGTAATGCTGTTTCTCCTAATAAGAAGCAGAGGTTTAGTAATGTGTACAGAACCTTTATAGGAGCTATTTAACACTTGAAATGGGTACTATCTATTCTTGATGGACTTCCTTATGGTCCAATAGCACATTTCTTAGTAAAAGGGCACAAGAGTTTTTGGACAAAAAGAAATTCCTAACCCTGAATGCTTTCCTAGACTAAAAATAAAAAGTATGGGCTCAGAATTGTAAAAACAAATAAACAAACAAACCCGAACTCTATTTCTGGCAAGATTCAAAACCACAGACTTCACACGGATGACCTTTCTTCTTGGTAACCAACATTTGATGCCGCATTTGTGCTAATTACTGCATCTCCTCTGTAGTGCTACAAGTGGGTTGAGCAGCTCGCCTTGCTGAGGCATTTTAAACAGGAAAACTGTACTAAATTTTTTTTCTGAACTGCTTACAGTTTTATTTGTTTTATTAAATTTTAAAAAAATCCTGAGACCAAATAAAAGAGGGGGAGGGAAAAACAAAACAAATGTAGATGTTTTAAATTCTGATTACATTGGTTTTCTAATTGGTCTGTTACATCTCTTACAGCTGCATTTTTAAAATCTGGTGGGGGGAAGTAATTGAGCATCTGAATATTATTAAAGCAGAAGGACCACATAAACATTAAATGATCCCTAAATTGCACTGTCTCCTTTTGTTCATCACTCTTTGGCATGTTTTTGACCCCTGTGTTTTTATTATTAGAGAAAAAAAACAGAAAAAAATTTTTAAAGGAGGAAAAATATAGATTTTCTGTATCAGGCTTATAACTACTTTCAACAATTACCATGGCATCTTTGCTTAGCATTAAGACCCAGTACTTTTGTAAAGCTAAAACTATTAACTCGCTTAATTTTTGCTTTATTCTATGGAACTAGATAACAAAAGACATATTTGGAATCCTGGGAAGAACTTACTTCTTTCTCTCTGCTTTCTGCAGATTTTCTGTGACTTTCCTACCTTCTTGCAGCCTAACAACTGGCTTGACTGATTTTCTGTATTGGATTCAGAAAATAGTTTGCAGTTGAATAAACAATCTAAATCATCTGATGGGTGAGGTTTAAACAATGAGATGAGAAGGTTGGGCCAATTGTGAGTTTTATTTACATGTATGATATTCATGGTCCTCAAGAGTGGTGGGAGAACTAACCACTCACCCACTAGGCACCAGCAAGGGCAACAAAGGAGTTTCTCTCCTTTCAGTAGCTTTGTAGGATATTGTGAGGCACTATGGAAAAAGTGATGAGACAGTTTGGTTGTTTTTAGTAAGTACAGATCCAAGGGAAATACGTTATTTAAACTTTTTATAAAACTGAACCCTCAAAATTCTTGTATTGGAAAACTCTAATCTATAAATTAGCAGTGATTAAAGATCTTGGAAACTAAAATGCTATTACTTAAGAAAGGTAAACTCAGAAATCCTAACTGATAATAAAAATTGCTTACAAAAATATGTGAACATACTATTGCAAACTTAAAAGCACAGAATTTTATGCATTATTTCTTGTGATTTCCCATTTTGCCCTCAAAGGAGAAAAGGGGCATATTTTCTTAAAAATTGTTTTAACAGCTAGTTTTTATTTTTACTTTTCATTTTTTAAAGTATATTTTACTGATTATGCTATTATTACAGTGGTTCCAGTTTTTCTTCCCTTTTACTCCCCTCCACCCTGCAAAACCCACTCCCACCAGCATTTCCTCACCCGATTAGTTCATGTCCATGGGTTATACATATAAGTTCTTTGGCCTCCCCATTTCCTATACTATTCTTAACCTCCCCCTGTCTATTTTGTACCTACCATATATGCTTCTTGTCCCCTGTACCTTTTCCCCCATTCTCCCCACTCCCCTTCCCTGCTGATAACCCTCCATGCAATCTTCATTTCTGTGATTATGTTCCTGTTCTAGCTGTTTGCTTAGTTTAATTTGTTTTATTTTTAGGTTCAGTTGTTGATAGTTGTGAGTTTGTCGTCATTTTACTGTTCATAGTTTTGGTCTTCTTTTTCTTAGATAAGTCCCTTTAACATTTCATATAATAAGGTGTTGGTGATAATGAACTCCTTTAACTTGACCTTATCTGGGAAGCAATTTATCTGCCCTTCCATTCTAAATGACAGCTTTGCTGGACAGAGTAATCTTGTATATAGGTTCTTGCCTTTCATGACTTTGAAGACTTCTTTCCAGGTCCTCTTGACTTGCAAGTTTTCCTTTGAGGAATCAGCTGATGGTCTTAGGGGAACTCCTTTGTAGGGAACTGTCTCTTTTTTTCTTACTGCTTTTAAGATTCTGCCCTAACGATTCACCCAGACTGGTAACAGGGGCAGAGTTGGCGGCCGTTGGAGAGGGGTCCTGGCAGGAAAAAGCAGTGGCTAGTGGTCCCGGCCGCACAGGCAGTGGTTGGCACACCCCAGGCCCACAGGTAGCAGTTACCGGGAGTGGGGAGGCAAAGAGCAGACCCAGTGAGGTGCACCAGGCAGCTGACTGCAGTCACACATTTGCATGCAGATAAACCAGGTGAAAACGGGCAGTGAGATAGACTGTGCAACCCAGGGCTCCAGCACTGGGAAATAAAGCCTAAAAGCACTGATTGAAAACACTTGTGGGGGTTGAAGTGCAGGGAGACTCCCAGCCTCACAGAGGGGACTGAAATCCGAGAGAGAGCAGAGCAAGTGCCATCATTCCCTCTCTGACCCTGCCCCCACATACAGCATCACAACTCTGCCACTGGGTTGTCCAGCCCTGGTGAACACCTAAGGCTCCACCCCGCATACATAACAGGCATGACCAGATCAAAAAAAGAAAAAGAAAAAAATGGCTCAAATGAAAGAACAAATCAAAACACCAGAGTCAATACTTTTAAGTGACCAAGAAATAGCCAACCTATCAGATGCTCAGTTCAAAGCACTGGTGATCAGGCTGCTCACAGAATTGGTTGATTTTGGTCTCAAATTAGATGAACAAATGAAGGCTACATCAAGTGAAATGGAGGAAAATGTATAGGGAACCAAGAGCAATGGAAAGAAAACTGGGACTCAAATCAATGGAGTGGACCAGAAGGAAGAAAGACACATCCAATGAGAAAAGAATGAAGAAACAAGAATTAAAAAAAAATGAGGAGAGGCTTAGGAACCTCCAGGATGTCTATAAACGTTCCAACATCCGAATTATAGGGGTACCAGAAGAGGAAGAGGAAGAGCAACAAGTGGAAAACTTATTTGAACAAATAATAAAGGAGAACTTCCCCAATCTGCCAAAGGAAATAGACTTCCAGGAAGTCCAGGAAGCTCAGAGAGTCCCAAAGAGGTTGGACCCCAAGAGGAACACACCAAGGCACATCATAATCAGATTAGCCAAGATTAAAACGAAGAAGAGAATTCTAGAAGCAGCTAGAGATAAGGGGACAGTCATGTACAAAGGAGATCCCATCAGACTGTTAGCTGATTTCTCAAAAGAGGCCTTGCAGGCAAGAAGGGGCTGGAAAGAAGTATTCCAAGTCATGAAAGTCAAGAACCTACATCCAAGATTGCTCTATCCAGCAAAGCTTTCATTTAGAATGGAAGGGCAGATAAAGTTCTTCTCAGATAAGGTCAAGTTAAAGGAGTTCATTATCACCAAGGCCTTATTATATGAAATGTTAATGGGACTTATCTAAGAAAAAGAAGATAAAAAATATGAACAGTAAAAAGACAGCAATCTCACAATTATTAACAACCACACCCAAAACAAAAGCAAAATAAGCAACCAACTAGAACAGGAACAGAACCACAGACATGGAGATCACATGGAGGGTTACAATGGGGGAGTGCGATGAGAAGAGAGGGGGAAAAGGTACAGAGAATAAGTAGCATAGATGGTAGAGAGAAAATAGGGGGAGGTTAAGAATAGTATGGACATGTAGAAGCTGAAGAACTTGTGACACATGGATATGAACTAACAGGGGGAATGTGGGTGGGAGGGGGTTGCATGGTGGAAGGGAATGAAAGGGAGAAATGGGACAACTGTAATAGCATAATCAGTAAAATATAATTTAATATATATATTTAAAAAAGATTCTGCCCTTATCTTTAATCTTGGGTAATGTAATTATGATGTGCCTTGGTGTCTGCTTCTTTGGGTCCAACTTCTTTGTGACTCACTGAGCTTCCTGGACTTCCTGGAAGTCTATTTACTTTGCCAGATTGGGGAAGTTCCCTGCATTCTTTTTTTCCAATAGGTTTTCAATTTCTTGCTCTTCCTCTTCTCCTTCTGGAACCCCTATGATTTGGATGTTGGAATGTTTAAAGTTGTCCTGGAGGTTCCTAAGCCTCTCATTTTTTTTGAATTCTTGCTTATTCATTCTGTTCTGGTTGAATGTTTATTTCTTCCTTCTGCTCCAAATTGTTGATATGAGTCCTGCTTTCCTTTCCTTCACTGTTGGGTTCCTGTATATTTTTCTTCATTTCACTTTGCATACCCTTCACTTTTTCCTCTATTTTGTGACCATACTCAGTCATTTCTGTGAGCATCCTAATTACCAGTGTTTTCAACTCTGCATCTGACCCTTATCTTTTCATCACTTAGTTCTATTTTTGAAGTTTTGATCTTTTCTTTCATTAGGACCATATTTTTTTTGTTTGAGCATGCCTGTTACATTGTAAAGGGTGGAGCATTAGGTATCTGCCAGGGTGGGGCAACCTAGGTCACTGTGTTGTGGTGCTGTATGCAGGGTAGGTGTCTGAAGGGAACAATGTCTTTTTGGCTCTCTGCTGACTTTCAGTCACTTTCCCTGCTACCCACAAGCAAATTGGCCCTTCTGGTTCCAATTCCCAAGTGGGTGGGTCTGTGTACTTTCAAGGACCCTATGGGTCTCTCTGACAAACTCTCTTGTGATGCTGGGAGTTTTTCCCACTGCCACATACTCCCTCCCTGAGGTTTTTACAGTTAGAGATTTTGAGGCTTTCTTTTCCTGCACTGGTACCTTGGGTTGTGCAGTCTGTCTTGTTCCCCAGTTGTTCCTCCCAGTTTATCTGCATGCAAATGTGGGCCACCTGGTCCTCCAGCTGCCTTGCTGTGCATCCTCTCTGCCCCAGCTGCCCCTCTTTGCCCCTAATACCAGTCTGAATGAATGTTTCTTTTTTAACTCCTTGGTTGCCGGACTTCCACACAGTTGATTTTTCTGGCAGTTCTGGTTGTTTTTGTTTTTAAATTTGTTGTTGTCCTTCTTTGATTGTGCCAGGAGGCAAAATGTATGTATCTATGCCTCAAGCTTGGTCAGAAGTCCTACAGCTAGTTTTTAGATGGAAATTTCTCTGAATAAGTTTAACTCTGATGGTGAAAGAAACTTTGAAAAGTAAAGTAAAACTTATGAAAAAGTGCACACTTTGTCCCTTTCTGACTTCCAAGTGACTAGAAAAAATGTTTTTCTAATTTTTGTTCAGTATTCAAATACCTATACAACTGAAATATGGGTGTATCATTAGCAGAGATAAAAGTATCCATTTTTTTATAGGAATTCAAGTATTGATTTTGGACTTACAACATTGAGTTTAAAGTGGTGGTTGAGATATATTCGTAGAAATATGCAGCAGACAAAAAGGTGTTATTTTGGTATCATTCATTCATCCAAGGGAAGCAAATAGAGAACAGAGAGATGGAAGAGCTGAATTCTCAGAATCAAAGCATGTAAACAACACACAGTTTTAGGCTGAAAGATAAAAATCAGAAGATGCTATGTTTGAAAAAGATCAATTGAGTTTTGTAGAAGCCAAGAGGGAAACTTTTCAAGAATAAGGTTCAGGAGTGCCAGATAGTGCAAAGAGGACAAGAAGAAAAAAGACTGAGGAGGCCATCATTGTTGACTATTGAGTGACTATAGAATGATCTAATGAGGGGAAAACAGACTCTCTGAAGTGTTCCATTTGGAGAACAGAACAGCCTTTGGGGAAATTCTCATATGACTTCCTGAGATTTATTTCAGTTACATAGGAAACCCTGATGTTGGAGCATGCTTTTGCAAAGGCATGCTGTCTATAAATCATGGATCTAAGGCCATGACTTCTCCACAACTCAGAGACCACTTCACCAAATGGAGGTAACTATTGAGTTTATTGAACAACTTTATTTTAAGAAGTCCAGTGTGTGAATAAATACTTCATTTACTCCGGACGATGCACAAAGATAATCTATGTTCACAGGCATTAATATTCTTTGTCTAATTTTGCTAAAGGTCTCTAAGGGCATTTTGTGAAATTGAAGACCCAGTTATTTTAATTCTACTAAGTCCAGGGCCATAATTTATTATTATTATTTTAAATGTTTATTGAATTTATTGGGGTGACATTGGTTAATACAATTATATAAGTTTCAAGTGTGCAATCCTATAATGAATGCATCATCTGTATATTGTATTGTGTGTTTACCAGCTAAAGTCAAGTCTCCTTCCATCACCATTTATCTGCCCTTTACCCTCATCTACCTGCCCCAACCCCTTTTCCTTCTTGCAATCACTGTACTACTGTCTGTGTCTATGAGGTTTTTTGTTTGTTTATTTTGCTTAATCCCATCACCTTTTCCACCTAGCCCCCTAACTCTTCTCTTCTCTGACAGCTGTCAGTCTGTTCTCTGTGTCTAGGAGTCCATTTTTATTTTGTTTGTTTATTTTGTTCATTAGATTTCATACACATGTGAAATCATATGATATTTGTCTTTCTCTGACTGGCTTATTTCTCTTAGGGGCCATAAGTTTTTAAATGTAGATAAAAAAATTAAAATTACAAAAGTGCTACTATACCTAATGTATCTCTAGCCTTTATATGGCTTTCTATTTTTAGTTAGAAGTATCCTTTCCACCAATTCTTAGCAACCACTTACTGAGTATCTACTATGTGATGGCAACCCCGAGAGTTAATTTATCCCATTTTTATATATCAGCCAAAGAAAACTTATTAAGATATTGCCCAAGATCATACAATAAAGAGTGATAAATAAAATAGAAATTTGTACAAGGTATAGAGTTACAAATAGGAAGAAACAACTATCTTTATCTGGATAGAACAGGGAAGGTGTCTCAGAGTTGGAAACATTTGAACTTGGTTTTGAAGCTCAATGAAAAGCACTTCTAATCAGTAGAGGAGTTAGAGAGCATTGTTGTACAAAAGGAGAGACTCATTCCACTCTCCAGATGGACCCTTCTGGCCACTCAGTATGAAGGGTTTGGGGTAGGATATGGGGATGGAGTGCTACTTGCCTGAGGGCTTTTCTGCTTGCAACCAGAGGGCAGAGAACTCAAGGGAACTATTAGCAGAAGAATGAGTAAAAAGTCAGTCATATAAGGAAAATGTGGTAAGACATGATGACGATCAAAGCGCCTGGAAGAGACAACCCTGGACAATTCTCTGAGCTTTAAGTAGATGTGAGGGGTGTTTATAAAGGTTTTGCATATTACCTAAGTAGTAACCATTGAAGGAACTGACCCATTCTGGACAGGAATGGAAGCATGACAAACCCCTGAATGTTCAGGGACCTAAAACATTCTCTGAACCAGTGACCTCATGGCTGGAGCTTAAAAAAGAGAACATGGTTTGGAGGAGCCAGGCCAAGAAAAGCCTTTGGTGCTATACCAAGGAACTTGGGCTTTCTAATGTAAGAATTTAGAAACCAATGAGGCAGGGGGTGGGAGAGAGAATTAGGAAGGGGAAAGATAAGAATGTGGTTTAAAATATTTACTTCCTTGGCTTTGTGAAGGGACTAGAAATAGTTGACACTAGTTCAGAGGGAACTGCAATTGTCCAGAGGAGAGATAATTGATGTTAGCCTGAAATAAGGCAATGGTTGTGGTGGTGGGACAGGAGAGAGAATATGCTTGAGAGATATTTAAAGCCAGGACTGGAAAACTAGGGAAATCGAGGAACTGAAAAGTTCTCTTAGATTTCTGGTTTGGATACATGATGACACCATTAACAGAAGTGGAAACTAAGAGAAAACATGTCTTGCAGAGAAAATGTTGGGCATGTTGAGATTGAAGGTTCTATGACATCCTGGTGAATATTCCCTGTGTGCAGACCAATATATTGGCCATGAGTCCAGAGGAAAAGATGAAATTGGATTTATAGGCTATTGTTTCAATCCTATAAATTTTATTCTACTGACTACTTTTATAAGTAGGATCTAAAGGGAAAAGTCATTTCACTCTCTCCAAGGGTAATAATATATTATTTTAACACAAACCCATGTGTTGATATTGGAGGGATTTTTTTTTTTTTAGTAGCTTGGCATACCTATCATTCTGTCATGGGTACAGCCTGTACTTGGAGAGAGATATCCTTAATATAACTTACAAACGCAGCCAAACACTTAAGGGTGTTTGTTCGTATCAGTTTTCTGACTTCCTGGCTTGTGAACTTCTGGGAGAAATTAAGGGATAACTCACTGTGCTCTAGGACAATGAGCAAACTATTGAATGAGCCCTTACATCACAGAACTTTACAGAAAACTATATGCATTGAAGAGTTAGGAATCACAAAATAAATTCAGAGACATTCCAAGAGGACCCAATGCTCATGAAAGAATGCATGCTCAAATATAACACAACTTGTCTTTCTTTGTCTCATCCCCTAGCTGCATGATGGGACAATATGTCAGACTTATCTATTTGTTGAGAAGTGTTTTATTTTCATTCCTCTCCCACGGCAAGCATGGTAAGGAATAGAATTCAACAACCATCAAAGATTTGAAATCTGCTTCAAAAATTTGTTTTAATCTTGTACCCATTTTTAAACCTTGGCAAGTAGAAAAAATAAAACTAACAGTAAGCATCAGATAAAAGTCCCTGGCTTTTATAAACCTAACTTGCCTCTTTTCAATATGTTAAGGGAATTCCAAATGATAGCATTAGAAGCTGAATCTGAGGGTTTGTGCAGAATTTTGGATGTGTTTAGTTCTCTTTAGGCAGATATTATTTTCATTGCCTTATCTTGAATTAAAGTGAAATATTGTAGGTGTTTACTTATTTGAAATTTTTGTCACAATGACCCTAACTTAGTGAACTTTGGGCTGTGACTTTTGCTCAAAACATGCCCAATAAAATGTGAAAGCTCTTTTACCTGTTTACAATGGGATTTGAGGAGAGAGAAGAGGAAAGAACTGCAGTTCCCAAACTTCCCCTAAAATATAAAATAGTACAGCTCTCAGTGATTTTCCATATGTTGGGGTCTGATTTAAGGAGAGCTGGGTAGTGGGCACCAGCTGTGTGAGTGCACATGTCCCACCAACTTCTGCAGTGTGCCACACTACTTTCAACCTATGTAGAAACCACCCAGTCCCCAAGAAGCTTCCAGACCAGCATTGACATCGACCAACACACTGCAGTTTCTAGGGCTCTAAAAATAATTGGCTACAGTCAACAATTATCTGTTGTGATTCAGGCCTGAGCAAAGTGTGAGGACCTCAAACTCAGCATACTTAAAACTGAGCTCATTAGCTCTATACTTGTCTGAAATCTGTTCCTCCTCCTGTGTTCCTGGTCTACATAGATGACGTCAATACCCACCTAGTTACCCAAGCCATACAATGAGCTCCTACTTTAAATATGGAAAGGCAATGTGGAATAATGGCTAAGAGGAAGGATACTAGAGCCAAATTGCCTGGCTTCAAATCTGGTTTTATCATTTATTAGCTGTGTGACCTTGAGCAAAGTTCTTAGCCTTTCAGTTCCTTGATCTCCTCAGCCAAAAAAAAATGAGATGATAATAATAGTACTTACCTCATAGGGACAGTGTAGTTTGATGAGTCAATATTTATAAATTGTTTAGACCAGGGCTTGACACGTAAGTGCTTGTGTCAAATAGATTTAATATAAATATTTGCTCTATTTGTTAAATTCAAATATACGTTATCTTCAGAATCTTATCAAATCACCTGGACTCTTTGTATAACATGCTTCTAAATGGTTCCTCTTTCTTTATTCTTGTTCCTCACAACTTATCTTTCATACATTGACATAAAACCTTTCAATGAGTCTCCTTCAATGGTCTATAGGATGAAGTTCCATCTCACCCTTGTCTCTTCTTATACTTTCTCATATACCTCATGACCCAACATAATTTTACATAAAGCTTTTCCCTTTTCCTGGAAGGTGCTCCAGCTATTGTCTACCTACCCAATTTCTATTTAGTTTTTAATAACCAGTTCAAGCATTCCTTTACCCGCTAGGTATTCTCATCTAACTCAGACACACTGAGGTACTCCCTTCTCTGAGCTCTCATGGCACTTGGCACACATTCTATCAGCAGCAATTATCCCACAAATATTCATCTGTGTTTATTTCCTTGAGCAAGCTAGAGCTTCCATGGACATTTCCAGTACCAATTTCAGAATTTGTCACATATTTGGAGTAAAAACAAGGTGAATAAAGCACACAAAATGTTACCTATGTCTCTCTAAGGAATCTAAGAGTCTACTCTTGGAGACAGAAAGGCAGAAAACTATGCACAATACATGATGAAAAGATGCAGGAATTTATTGCATATGTTAAGGCTGAAGTCATAGCTGTCTATGAGGTTGAGATGAGCTGGTTAAATGCAGACTTGGCTAGTGATCAGCCAAGAACAAAAATAAATTGGCAGCAATACTGTCACAAAATTGACAAATATTTTTCAGTGATTGATGTTGTCACTTCCTGACTAGCAAGTAAAAATCTTAATAGACATTTTTAATAAAATATGTGAACTGTATCTTCCTAAAGTCTATTCAGCACTTACACTGTCCCTGGAACATACTGAGTACTTCACATGAATCAAAATGAAGACATGTATATATTTCTGTAAAATGTAATAATTGAAATAATATTAGTTACAAAGAGTGACTCCAAGCCTAAAGTTCTTCAAAGAAATGCTCACACATATTATGAGGAAACAATGAAATATTAATGTAGATAGAAAAAAAAGAGTACTATCTATTTTAAAAACTGGTTCTGGTTTTCCCTGGTTGAAGACACTCTTTCCAGGGAGTCAGAATGTCCTGCTCCTCTGCCTCAAAGGAGTTAGGGTGGATAATGCATAAATAATCTGTGAGCCCTGCCATTTTGTCACATGACATTAGTAAGAGGAAAGCCACACGTGTAACACTGGTGCATATGTAGTAAGTTGTGATGTATATTTAGAAACATGTGAGATTCATTAAAGTATTATATAAGCTAAATTTTTAGTGTTGCATTAACATTAAATAACCTCCTTTCCCCATTGCAACCCTAGCCCACTGGTATTCAATAATCAATTGCAACTTCATATTTGCCCTAAATTATCTGGCCTTTGGATAAAGTCTTCCTGCCTTCCTTGAAAACTCCCTTAGGTTATACCAGACTAAACCAGACTTCTCAGGTAAGAATGTTCTCTTTGGAAGATGCTCATAAAGAATTAGAAATTTCTAGTGTTCTTCTGCAGGTGAAAACATACAATTTCCAACATATCGAGTTTGACTCTGAGTTTTTCTCACTGTTTTACTGATTGCTCCACACACTGGTGTCTAAATTTATATACTTTCTAGTTACCAGTTAGAAAACATTTTGAGTGGATAAGAAAACCTTTAGCCAAAGTATCTCCGTTCATGCATGTAAACATTATTGAAGCATATCTATTCCTTATTCAATCCAGCTGGGCTGTTTTTATTACTTCGAAACTTACTGTGCTTCAGCTCCAACACTTGTCCATTCTATGAAATGAATGGATTGTTTCAAAAACTCCAACTCACACTCTCTTCTACCCCAACTTCTCAGAATTAGGATTTCTTTTTGTATCTGTTAATAATTTTCTGAAGTTATCCTGGAGTTTAACTAATTGTATATAAATGGAACTCTTCTTACTTGTATACCAATTACAAAGTGAAAATAAAATATAAGAGTGCCTGGTCTTTACCAAACAAATCTCCCAATTTTTATCCTCTATTTATTCATTCAGATTTTTCCTGAGTATTAAAACCCAATGAATGAAAAGTAATATCTATATATTTAAGTCAAAAATCAGACATTTGGTTCACTGAATAGTTACATGTTCATATTACAACTGAGAAAACAAACACAACAATCATTTCAGTCTTGATTTCCATACCATTGTTTCTCTGATAATTTGATCAAACCCCTTAATCAGACTCATTTGTTGGCTCAAGGTGAAAATAATCCTTAAAGGAGAAATAGTTTTTAATCAACACACGATGCAGATGGAGTACATGCTACTGGTCTGAGTAGCCATGGCTCTTGGCAAATTCCTCTGAGCAGTAAATGATGAACACACATACCCTCATGTGAAGGGGGATGAGGAATGGGGATAGTTATTGTTCTCATTTTATATTGCTAAATATTATTATGGTGTACAAACATGCAGTGGAGACTGACATCTAATACATTTGCTACAAGACAATCAGGATTTGTGAGTTGCTGGATTCCCAGTGCTTAGTTTTATAGGCTGTGCTCCAGTCATGAAACTAATGCTTATTTACAGCATCTATTATAAACGAAACAGGTGAAAGACAAATACCATATGATCTCACCTTTAATAGGAACCTAATCAACAGAACAAACAAACAAGCATAATATAACCAAAGACACTGAAATTGAGAACAAGAGAGAAGAGGGTAGGAATTTCAAAGGAAAAGGGGAAGGGTTTAGAGCAACAAGTATAAAAGACACATGGACAAAAGCTGGGGGGCTGGAAATGGGAGGGAGCTGGGGAGGGCTGGGGTGGTAGGCTGGGATGGGAGTAGAAGACAGAAAACTGTACAAGAACAAAAATTAAAAGAAAAAAAAACCCACTTTATCAATAAGCCAGTAGTAGAAAAAAATTGGGAGCTAGTCAAAGAGTGAGTTTATAGACCCATGTAGGGTTTACTTAGAAAAGAAACAAAGTTTATGCAAACTTTGAAAACATTCATTCCACTTACAGAGCAATGAATAAAAACCAATTTTGTTTTTATTGAATCATTAAATAAGATTTCAATAAGTGAAATCTTTTATATAAGTATTTTCAATATTTAAAAAATAGTGCTTCACATACCCTATCATGTTAACATTTATATTTGTGGTTCAGTGAGGATGGAAATCCAATTCTAGGATGTCAAGGATGATGTGGGTTTCAACTTTGGAACCTATGCCTCAGATTCAGAAGATTTTCATGGAGTATTGATTACCTGCCCTGTGCCCATACAATTTAGATTTAAGTATCTGGGTTTAACACCTTGCCAACTCTTCCTATGGGTAGTCAGTGTTTCAAGGCATAGAAGTGAAAAAATAATATCCTGTGATTAACAGGACAAATCAGCTCTAAATTACACTCACCCTCTGAAGAAGTGAGTGTTTGGAAATACAGACCATGGTCTTCATCCACTGACCACTCCTCAAGCAAAAGCTCATGGGAGGCATCACATTTATGGGGAAAATTCAGCATCATAGCTAAGAACATGGGCTTTGGCTTCAGAGATCCCAGGATACAAGTCTTAGCTCCACTGCTTACACATTGTGTGACTGTGGGAGTTTACTTAATCTCAATTTATACACTATTATAAAAGTAGTACCTACCTCTCAGAGTTGCTGAAAGGATTAAGTAGGGTGATGCACATATAAATTGCTTGGTACTTAATACATACATTCAACACTCTCTATTCATGGATTCTGTACCTGCCACTTTGCCTCCTTGCTAAAATTTATTTCTAACAACAAAATCATGACTCAGGCACTTTTACAGTCATTCACAGACATGCACAGAGCAGTGAAAAATTTGCCACCCAACGGGCGTGTTTCCAACGCAGGTAGAATATTGTGACACTCTGACTTCTTATTTCAGCTCTCATACTGTAAATGAGTGTCCTTTTTGCCATCAATTTAGTGTCATGTTTCACATTTTTGTGTTATTCTGTTGGCGATTTTTCTATTTACAACAGCCACCATGAGGGATCAGAGAACTAGTGGAGAGACGATCAGTGCCCCATCCCCTCTAACTCTTTACTCGAGCTAGCATCATCTCCTCAAAGGGAAAGTTCCTTTTGATTTTTAGGGCCTTTACCCAGGATGCTTTTATTTTATTCTATTTGTTCTCTGTCACAACTCCAGGCACTCCACAGGAAGCCCCTGAGAATCACATGTGAACCAGTGCTGTAAATGCACTCAGTTCCTGTGTCCATACATGCCACTCTGCCCACCCTCCCCACTGGAGAGTAAGTCAAATCTGAATTAAAACAGATTTTCTTTTACTACAAACCAGAATTGCCTACAGTCCAAATTTTTCCAGTTTATCATGTATTGTTAAGATCCCGGAACTTATCACCTCAGCCCCTTTATACCTTTCCCTCTGCTTGGAATGCTTCCCTCTCATTCCAGGAAGTTGCATTGTCTTTTAATACAAGATTTAGCTTAAATTATTGTCTCTTAGAGAGACCTTCCTGAGCCATCCTATCCAAAGTAAATGTTCCACTATTCTTATCATGGCAACCTGCAGTTTTCTTCACATTTATCACTGCCTGTAATTGTTTATTTTTAATCTGACACTTATTTGGTGTCTTCTATACCAGCATCTAAGTTTCATAAGAGTAGAAACTTAAACTCTTTTGTTTTGTTCATTGTTTTTCCACATTGCCCAGTATAGACACCCAAGAAATGAATGAATCCTATTACATTTTGTTGGTTTGAATCTTCACATATATTATTGCCAAACCTAAACAAGCTAGTTTATTATTTGAGATGGATTTCATTCCACTTTAAGATTACCGTTCTTGGCATCACCTGGCAAAAGACAGGTTGGATCACACTTACTTGGAGAGAGGGAACCATGGGGTTTTACCAACCTTGTGCAGTGTTTTCAAGTGTCCATCACGTTAAATGCAGCATCACAGATTCTAACCCGATTTCCCAAATTTATACCATGCATAAAATTTCAAATAAACTGTCATTTGTTGGTAGGCCAAGTACTAAATGTGTTTCTTCTACACTGTGGAATCTTAATGCTAGACAAATACAACTTTTATCTAGGTTCTGAGGTAATAATCTAATGTGTGACACCATATAAAAGAACACTGTTCCAAGAAGCAGAAAACATGCCTCATAATCTTTGTTTTGCTGCTAATTTGCTGCATGACTTTGGGCAATGTTTCAAATCCCTGTGGGCCTCACTATCCCTATCTCTAAAAAAAATACAGGTTTGGACCAGTAGATAGTGTATCTCTTTCAGTTCTCTATGGCCATAAAAGTTTAACAGAATTCATCTCCTTTTATTTCACAAAGGAAAAAGATGGTGGAGGCCCAAGTACAAAAAAAATGAAGACCTGCCAGGTCAAGTCTATGACTGGAGCACTATAGCAAACTTCTGTTGGGGTCTGTCATGTGTGGCAAGATGCTGCATGATGAGGACACCTTAATGCAAGTACCCAATGAGGTCACAAAGAGAAAGACCAGGTTTTTAAATCTGTATAGCTAGTGCTTTTCACTTAATAGGCAGGACTGCATGGGAAGCCAAATTACAATGATTGCTTAGTGTGCATAGAATAACAGCAATGAAACAGGGGAAGGAAAGGAGGAGGAGGAGTTGAATGATAAAGTTTGTTTGCTAAAAGAATTTGAGATACCTTTTCCCAGCTTGACTGGTAATGTTATTAATTATAATTCTAGGAGTCTGATTATCAACATTGCTCTCTTTAAGAGAATACCTTTGTGGTCACTGCTGAAATTTGCTTCTGTGACCACCTCTACACCACCTCCTGCCACTTTAATGATGTATGATTGACAAATAAAAATTGCATATGTTCAGGTTGTATAACATGATGTTTTGATATATAGTGAAATAATTACAAAATTTAAGGTAATCAACATATCTATCACCTCACATTGTTTTACCTCCTTATCTTTGTGCTGAAAACACTTGAAATCTACTCTCTTAGCAAAGTTCAAGAATACAATATATTATATTATCTATAGTCACTATGATGTATATTAGGTCTCCAGAGCTTATTTCTTTTATAACTGAATGTTCGTACATTTTGACCAATATCTCCCTATTTTCCCCTATCTTCTAACTCCTGGTAACCACCGAACTATTCTCTGTTACTATGAATTTGACTTCTGTTTTTTATTTCTAGATTCCACATTGAGGTGAGATCATGTAGTATTGTCTTTTTCTGTTTGGCATGTTTCACTGAGCATAATAACTTCCATGTTCATCCATTGTGACAAATGACAGGATTTCCTTTCCCCATTGAGTGCTCTAGGCTCCCTTGTCATACATATATAGTAGTTGACCATATATGTGTGGGATTATTCCTGGGCTCTCAATTTTGTTTCCTTGATTTATGTGTTTGTTTTATGTCAATACCATACTATTTTGACTATTATAGCTTTGTAGTGTAATTTGAAATCAGAAAGTGCGATGTCTCCAGCTGTGTTCTTGCTGCTCAAGATTGCTTCAGTTATTTGGAGTCTCTTGTGGTTCCATATAAATTTTAGTATTGTTTCTACTTTGTGGCTGACCCTCTGATATTTCTTCTATAGTATCATTAAAGAAGTTCATTTTAGTCAGGCTCTTAAAAAAAAAAAAAGCAGAAGCTGCTTCAGGTATTTACAATAGAATGGTTTTAGTTCAGGGAATTAGTTATACAAGTGATGTTGTACCTAAAAGCAAAGCAAGGAGTAATGATGAAGCAACCACAAAATTAGCAGCTGGAAACCACTCTCACCAGGGGGCTAGAACTGTGCTGTCCAATATGTGAGCCAGCCACATCTGGTATTGAGCCCTGGAAATGCAGCTAGTCTGAAATAAGAAGTGTTCCTAGTGTAAAATACATGTCAGATTTTGAATGGTTAATGTGAAAAAAGAATGAAAAATAGCTCATTTATAGTATTTATATTGAATCCAGAGAAATATGTTGAATATATTGGTTTAAATAAAATATAGTATTCAAATTCATATTACCTTTTTATTTTGACTTTTTAAATGTGGCTTAGAAAATTAAGACTTACATACATGGTTTACATTTTATTTCTATCTGCCAGTGCTGGGCTACAGAGACAGATGGAGGTGATGCTGTTAGCAGCAGGGTCCCTGCTTGGTTTGGTTCCAGACTCTCTCACTGCCTAGCCTGTGATCTGGATACTTATAGCTTCCTTGGCCTTGGTCAAATGAGTTGTCCTATCCTCTCTTTTGTTCTTGACATTTCTTGACAATGAACATTGGAACTCATTGTCTTATCTTATTGTCCTAATTCCTAGTGGTCCATCTGGGATTTACACTCAATTCTTTATTCAGTTTCACTTATAGCGTGTATATAATCCTTGGTACAAACAACTAGTTTCTTTCCATGGAGTATCCACTACTCTCTAAGTCTTGCAAACCACAAGACTTCTTTCTCCTTTTGTGTACCCTGCTTCCTGGACTCTCTAATATATCTCCACATGTGAGACCAGTGTTGAAAAAGCTGGCCTCATGACACATGGCATGAAAAGATATCTAAAATGAAATGCACAGATCCTAAGGGTGACTCTTCCTGGCCAAAAGAGAATTGCCACAAAGTGTTTACTTGGAAAGTTTTATTCTTTAGGCCTGATAATCATCAAGTTCATAGAAAAATATGTGTTTTTATCATCAATAAACATTTTGTGAGTAACCATGGTGCATTAGGCATTTTTCTAAACAACAATACAAAAATGAACATGTTAAAAATGGTTGGAGGGCAGATACAAGAAAAGACAAATTTTCGAAGGAGTCAAGACAACAAGTGGTACGAGCAATGAATGTCCTGGGAGTTGAGGGAGCATTTCAGTGAGGAAGGGAACCTGATCTGGGCTTTGAAAGAAGGTAAAAATTAGACAAATAAAGTAGAAGGGAAAACCGTAGACATAGCAGGAATGTACACAAGCAGGAATACATTTACTCCATATTGAACTGGAATGCATTATGTTCAGGAAGCTCAAGCCTTTCAAGAACAGACTTTATCTAAGTGAGACCCCAGAACATTTTCAATTTGAATGGAGGGTCCTAGAGAGTCTTTTATCAAGATTAAAAACATGGCTAGAAAGGAAAGTTTGTTAGGAGGTAGAATGGATGCTTCTGCGGCTAGTACTCTCCATGCTACAGCATGACTCTGCTCCCACTTTGGACCATAAGCTTCCTGAGGGACAATGCCTGTCTTGTTCACTGCTTAGCCCCAAGGCATGGCCCACAGTAGATGTTCAGTGATTCTGTGTTGAGTGATTGAATGACAAATAAAGGATGTGATTGTGCATGAGTTCCTGGTCTGATGAGACCCAAGGCAACATTGATTCAATATCGATGTATTCCAGAATAGAGTTTAGGGAATTAGAAATAAAATTAAACATCACACTCCAATTATTAGGAGAAATCCCTTCAAGTACTTTGGTCAATGTGTCCATAGTTATGGAGGATTCAGGAATCCCAGGAGAATTTGATCAACTTGGCATGTTATTAGGAAATGATAAAATTTATAATATAATTGTCACCACCTGTGCCATTGTAATAGTTTTCTTTATGGAGATACCTATTTAAGGCTGACTTTATTAGGCACATTGGGATTTGATTAAAATGTATATTAGATTCATCCCAGAGCTAATATTCCAGATCATGCAGGCCAAGCCTAGTTCATTAAATACTGAGATATCAAAGTAGATAAATTATCATTGTAGAACCCAGAGAACCATAAGGATCACTGAAAGTCTCAGGGGAACAACATTGCAATGAGGGTGAGTTTGAAGAGTTCCCACTCTATTCATTTAGACACTGGGGAGTATTGCTGTATGTCAAATGTGGGCTTTATGTTAATCCAACACTCTCCCATATGGCGGCCATATGGCTGTTTAGAGTGGGCGTTGTCTCTAGAATAGCCAGAGTTAGATTCAATGCCAAGGTTCAGTACATATTACT
The DNA here is from genome assembly GCA_004027475.1 of Anoura caudifer. Classification (NCBI taxonomy): domain Eukaryota; kingdom Metazoa; phylum Chordata; class Mammalia; order Chiroptera; family Phyllostomidae; genus Anoura; species Anoura caudifer. Next base: position 130,106 of record PVKU01003840.1, on the reverse strand, counting down.
CTATAAGCTTAAACAAGTGGTGAAGATAAACATAGTACTTACACCATTAGGATAGTTGCAAGAATTCAATAAAATAATTCAAGTAAAGCCCTTGGCACAGAGCCTATTACAGAGAAAGCACTAAGTAAATGTTAGTTCTCTCTATAAGAACGATGCAAGTGTGCCTAATATGCAGGAATCTTTAGTTTCCAAAGAGGAACCCCTGCGCGCGCGCGCGCACACACGGCTGGGAATTCATCCAAACCAACTGCCTACATGCCGTATTTCCTATGCCTTGCCCCAAAACATAATTAATTCACCCCTTTACCCACTTTGGTCTTGGATTTGCCTGTGAATCATTTTTATGTAAGCCCCTTCCCCAAACAAATGCTTCTTGTTCTGCCTCCAGCACAGCCTCTGTTCTGGTTTTGCTTAAGTGACTGATACCAGATTGCTTTCTGAAAGCAGCCTTTGATGAGGGAAGGGGATGAAAAGTGAAAAGAGATTGCTGCCTCTTGGTTGGGGATCGGAGGGCAGAACTGGAGAAAGAGTTTCCAGCAGGGAAGATACACAGAACACATTCTCCCTACTTTATGACCCTGTCTGGGGATGTGACAGTTAATACTGGCCCTGGTGACAGTTAGTGGGCCTTAGTCAAGGGACTGTTTAATCCGAAAATCTCTTTACCCTTAAAAATACCCTCCATTTCTCTACTTTTGGAAATGAGGGAGGGGGCAAAAACTATTTCTATAGCTTCTCAAATTCCTGAAATTGTAGTTTGGGTATCACTTGGGTTTCTGCCACAGTGGTGCTTTTATAAACCTAGAACCAAGGGTTCATCTTTAGGAAAGCCAGGAATTTGGAAGTAAGCCATGCTGGGCCCAGTGCCAGCTCCCAGACTGGTGATATCTTATGGCATTTACAACTCGACACTCTCCCTTGAAACCACTACCTCAGAAAAAAGGGATGAGAAGAGTGTGGCCTTGTGAAGAGCCATCGTAATCAGGGAATTGCCCTAGGAATACCTGCTCCATTGTGGGAAATCATGCAGTTTGAAAACTGTTATAATTCAACATGGAAACACGTGATTGAAATTTCTACCTCTGGCATTTCATATGCAAATAACATAAGCCTGCAAATCTTTCACCACCTTTCCACTAACTCCTATTAGAGTCATTAAGGCAATTTGGGGGCCGTGAGAGTTGATTGCGTGGCAGCACTGGGCTCTGCCCACAGAGAAAGCCCTTTTCCACAAACCACAATCTTCTTCCCAGTGCCTCTGCCCAGTCTTCCTAATGTTCCAGGAGATATCTTCTTTGTCCAATAGCACAGCTCAAGGATTACCTTCTAACACAAAATACAATGTGTCTGATGGCTTTTAAGTGCCTTAGAGGAAAATTAAGCATAATTAGTGAGATATAAAATGAGATATATGAAAGGATGCTTAGCATCAAGAGCCAGCAGAGAGATGCAAATTAAAACCACAATGAGATACCATTTCATACTGGTCAGAATGGCTATCAATAAACAAATCAACAAATAAGAAGTGCTGGCAGGGTTGTGGAGAAAAGGGAACCCTGGTACACTGTTGGTGGGAATGCAGACTGGTGCAGCCACTGTGGAAAACAGTAGGGAATTTCAAAAAAAAACACCCAAAAACCTAAAAATGGAACTACCTTTTGACCCAGCAATACCACTGCTAGAATTATACCCTAAGAATCCTGATACACCAATTCAAAAGAACCTATGCACCCCAATGTTCAGAGCAGCACAATTTATAATAGCCAAGTGCTGGAAGCAACCTAAGTACCAATCAATAAATGAGTGTATCAAAAAACTGTGGTATATTTACACAATGGAATTCTACATGGCAGAAAGAAAGAGGAGCTCCTATCCTTCACGATAGCGTGGATGGATCTGGAGAGCATTACGCTAAGTGAAATAAACCAGGGAGTGAAAGACAAATACCATATGATCTCACCTGTAAGTGGAACCTAATCAACAAAACAAATAAGCAAGCAAAATATAACCAGAGACATTGAAATTAAGAACAAACTGACAGTAACAAGAGGGGAGGTGGGAAGAGTTAATGAGAATAAAAGGGGAAGGGTTGTGAAGGAACATGTATAACAGACACATGGACCAAGCGAAAGATGGGTAGATTGAGGGAGGAGGGTGGGGATGGCTGGGGTGGGGGAAGTGGTGAGGGGGAAATGGAAACAACTCTACTTGAACAACAACAAAAAAAATAAAAATAAAAGATAATGAGGTTATATTATTGTAGTCAGTGGAGTTCTCTTTTTTATTCTTTTATTGTTGTTTTGTTGAACTACAGTTGTCTGTATTTTCTCCACACCCCTCCCCCAGCTCCTCCAAACCCACCTCCCACCCTTGCTTCCACCCTCCCCCTTGGTTTTGTCCATGTGTCCTTTATAGTAGGTAACATGAAAATAAAATAAGGGATGCAACTTGGACACACTGGAAAAAGATTATTCTAGGAAAAGGAATAGCTGGTGTAAACACGCTAAGGTGGCAGAGGCTAGGCATGTATTCAAGGAAAAGCAAGAAAGTCAACATGGCTGAAACACAACAAAGGAGAAGACTGGCAGAAGAGGGTTCACCAGCTATTGAGGAGCCAGATCACTTAAGGTTTTATAAGCTTTTACTCTGGGAAAGACAGGAAACCATTGGAGAGTTTTGAGCAGAAGGTCATGGTCTCATTTAAGTTTTAAAAGGATCACTAGTGGTTGTATTGAGAATAGACTAAAGTGGAACAAGAAAGGAGGAAGGAAAACCAGTTAGAAAATTATTGCAATAATCCAGGTGAGCGATGATAATAGCTTAACCAGGGTCGTTGTAGTAGATGTGAGTGAGACAATTGTAACAGAAAGAGATGCTGAAAATTAGTGGTTTATGGATGTATTTTAAGGTGGAGCCAATAGGATTTCCTAAAAGACTGAGGAAAAGAGAAGAATCAAATAAAAGTGCAAGTTTTTTTGCCCAAGTAACTGCATAGATGAATTGTTATTGATAGAGTTGAGGCTGACCGCAGGAGAATTAGAGCTGAGGGAAACATTAGGAGTTCAGTTTTGGACATGCTAACATTTAATTTGTATTAATCATCCTTATAGAGATTTGAATAGACAGGAGTTCGGGTCAGAAGTTCAGGTGGAACTATAACTTTGTGGCATGTTGATAGTACTTAAAGCCATGAGACCACATGAAATTGTACATATAAAATTGTAGATATATAGAGATGTCCAAGGATTGAGCCCTGGGGCAGGACAAAGTTTAGAGGTCATGTAGATGTGGAGGATTCAACAAAGATGACTGAGAAGGAGCAGCAAATGATGTAAAGGGAAAACTAAGAGATGGTGATGTGCCAAAGCCAAGTAAAAAAAAATATTCAAAAAGAAAGATGTAGTCAACTTTATTGAGTACTGCTGTTAGGTCAAGAAAGATGAGGACTGAAAAATGACCAAAGTAGAAAGTTGAAAACTGAAAGTTGACCTATAGTTGAATATTTAATATATTTTTTCTTAAAGAAAAATTTAAAAGTCCTAACAGAAGTATGTGAGACACAAACATTTGTTAAAATCCATGATAAATTTCAATGACCAAAAATTTATACAAGTGGTATAATAATGGAGCAATGCACAATACTTGAAAATAGGATTTTGTTCTTCAAAACTCAAGCCACGTTTCTAATAGACTGAGAAAAAGCCCTCAGCAGAGATATTGGCTCACTCCATTTTGGAGCCTTGCTACTCCACTGAGAACCATTGACCCATTCATTCATTTATTCCTTCATTTTATAAGACACTGATCTCTATAGATTTCTGTGCATTTCTGTTTCTTTGTCCCTCTGTCTGCCTATCTAACCACCTTCTATCTACCTAGCTATAAAAGAAATGCTGCTTTAATGTAAGATAGCCTTAACACAGACATTTTGCCAACAAGGTCAGAAGTCCAAAACTTTCTATATTGAATATCTGTAGAGTATATAGAGAATTGTACCATTATTTACTGCATGAACAAGAACCATTTTGAGAAACCAAGCCTAAGATAATTATTAGCAGTTTATTTGACTTTGTGTATGAAGATTTGGATTCCTATGGGGAAGGTCAAGAGTGAGGTGTTACAGAATGTAGTAGTAATTTCAACAATTCTCAGTATGACCAGCATCCTCTATAAGAGGATGCTGCTGGCTCATTTTCTATTTGACTTTGTCTTGCTCAAAGTAAAACATCTTCAAAAGGAATAAAAGTGAAGGATAGGGGGGAAATGCAACCATTTAGTGTTGCCCTTGTGAATATCAGACCCTACTTCTTCACCTTGCATTTTTAGTTATCATCCCCATAGAGTGCACAAAGGCCTAACCTAGGACCTCCTTGTGGTTTAGAATCTAGAGGGAAGAGGTGTGGATGGAAGGGGTTAGTCATAAGGACCCCCACTCTTCCTGTCAGACTCAGTCAACCAGGCAAGGATTCTAGTGAAATTTATAGAGGCATTCACAGTTCTCCATCACTGCAGCAAGGGGATGGGCAAGACCTGGAGGAAGGCCTGAGGTGGCCTGTTACACCTTATATGCAGGAGGGACCTCCTAATCAGTTCCAGTGTGAACTTTGTCTCCGAGCCTCAGCAACTGCATCTTCAAAGTGAAAAACTTGAGCTAAATGGCGTAACCAGTATTTTAATTTTTTGTGTCCTTTCATGCCCTAGAATTCTTGGCACTGCAGTTGGTATAAATTTAGTTCTTGTGGTGAGAGAGAGCACTACTCACCTGAACCTATTATTTGAGGGGTGGGTGTCTAAGATTTTCAGGGTCAATTTTGTTGACCCTAAGAGACAAAACAAGGCAAACTCACACACTCCCAAAGGGTTCCTTAAATATTTTTAACATGGTATACCTGGAGCTAACACTTTTTTGAGTGATGTTAAATTTCCACTGTTAGATAGATTTGGAGTATGCAGAAAAAGGCAGTTTCTCCAACCTTCAAAATAGTTCTGGAGGAGGGTTTTGCAATCTTTCATATGTCTTTGAGATACAGAGAAAAAAGGCATCTTTCCAAGGGACCACGTCAGTCTTACCATTCTTTAACACCTTAGCTTCATCTTCAAATTAAGGCCTTTAAAAATTAGGGTTCCCCACCCAAATTTTTTTATACAATTATAGTCCAGACATTCCAGTGTTTTTTTCACACAAAATTAGTTCCTTGACTTTTGCTATTTCCTTCACTCTTTCTTTTTACATTTGAAAAAATTTTTTTAACAAGTCTTAAAGGCAAACAAAAGATGAGACAGAGACGTCCTTTTTTTAAAAAAAAATTGAGAATTTGGAAGGTTTCACTTGGCAACTTCAGGTGGAGGAGAAAAGTAAGCCTTTTCTTATTGTGTTCTTAAATGTCCAGCCAACTGTACTTCAACTTGAGTTTTGGTGCATTTCAGAGGATTATACATCTGTTTTGTCAAACTGCCCAGAGGTTTTGTGAATGGGTGCATTTTCAGAACCAAACATAATAACAAAAGTAAAAAAATCACACAGTACTTCCTTAAAAAAAGGGCTCTAAGCTGTTTTCTTTATTTTCAACAACTGCGGTACCCTTTGTCACAACTTGAACCAAAATATTAATTCCTGAACTGAAATGTACTTCCTTGTTTATTTCTTTACGCAAATGCTTACGTAATTTTGCCTTGCACATAATTCTTTTCTGAAATTTTTGTAGGGACTGGAAGAAATTTCCAGAATTATTTTGAAAATCAAATAATTCCTAACAATATTTCTATGAAGTGTATTTGGAGAAGTGGTAGAATAATTGTTTTTAAACAAAAATAAAGGCAAAGAAGGATGAGTTGATAGATTAAGACTACACAATGACTCACTCTACTAAAATGGAATTTAATTCATTCATTGAATAAATATTCAGTAAATTCCCATTATCTTCATATACTAGGATACATTTCTTGTGTTTTGTCTTATACCCTCTGAACCCTTAAAAAAACAGCAACTAAAACATTTATTGTTTCACAGTTTTAGAGACTAGAAGTCTGAGATCAAGATGTTGGCAGTGTTGGTTCCTTCTGAGAGTTATGAGGAAGACCCTGTTCCAAGCCTCCCCCTAGTTTCTAGTGATATTCTGGCAATCTTTGGCATTCTTTGACTTGTAGGAGACTCATCCTGATCTCTGCCTTGATATTCACATGGAGTTCTACCTGTATGAGTGTCTGCAAGTTTCCTCCTTTTTAGTAAGAACAAGTTATATTGGATCAAGGCCCTAATGACCTTATTTTAACTTGCTTACTTCTGTAAAGATCCTATCTCTGATTAAAATTACATTTTGAGGCATCAGGGTTAGGACTTCAACATATAAATTTGGGGTGGGACAAAAAAATTCAACCCAAACACCATGTAATATAATAATAACAAGAGCATGTGTTTATTTATTATTAATTTAAAAGTACTTATTGAGCACCCACTACATGCAAAATACTATGCTCATATAACTTTTATAAGAATAATTTTATGCCAATATTTTCCTGATTTTTTTCAACATACACCCCAAACTTACATAATCACAACACCAAGAAGGAACCTTCTCCTACTCTGAAACCAAAAGCCAAGAAGAGAAAAGAGCTAAGGAGAGTAGAAAAATAAACCCCAAAAAGGCACACTAGAATTATTTTTATTTTTTAGCTCTAATAGAGTAAAATGAAAGGTTTCCCAAAGCAGAACCAACATTTTCCCCTGCATCCCCTTAAGCAATGACTCTTACACAAGACCTTCTGTGGAATTTCTCTTTATGTAACTCATGATTTAGAACATCCTTGGCAACAAAGACTGAGTACTTCAGATCAAGACCTTATTATAAATGTTTACAAGGGTTATATCCTCTTGTTTAATTGTTCCCTTTATCATTATGTAGTGTTCTTCTTTGTCTGTCACTATAGCCTTTGTTTTAAAGTCTGTTTTGTCAGATATAAGTATTGCTACCCCAGCTTTTTCAAAATTTCTATTTGCATGAAATATCTTTTTCCATCCCTTTACTTTTAGTCTCTGTGTACCTTTCATTCTGAAGTGTCTTTTATAGACAGCATGTATATGGGTCTTGTTTTCTTATCCATTCAACTACCCTGTGCCTTTTGATTGGAACATTTAAGTCATTTACACTTAAGGTGATTATTGATAGGTATGTATTTACTGCCATTTTATTCTTTTAACTCTGTTCATCTATTTTTTTTTCCTCCTCCTTCTTCTTCTTCTTAAAGGAGACCTTTCAACATTTCTCGTAATACTGGTTTGGTGGTAACAAATGCCTTTAGGTTTTTCTTGTCTGGAAAGCTCTTTATTTCTCCTTCAATTTTAAATGATAGCCTTGGCTGAAAGCCCTTTCTTTTCATCACTTTGACTATTTCATGCCAATCACTTCTGGCCTGAAATGTTTCTGTTGAGAAATGATCTGTCAGTCTTATGGGAGCTCCCTTATAGTTAACTGACTATTGTTCTCTTGCTGCATTTGAGATTCTCTTTTTGTCTTCAACTTTTGCCATTTCAATTATGATGTGTCTTGGTATAGTCCTTTTTGGGTGCATCTTCTTTGGGACTCTCTGTGCTTCCTGGACTTGTTTTGTTTTTTTTTTTTCTTCACCAGGATGAGGAAATTTTCCATCATTATGCACCCAACATAGGAACACCTAAATAAATAAAGCAAATCATGATGGACATAAAGGAACATATTGACAGTAATACAGCTATACTAGGAGATTTTACCACCCCACTGACATCAGTGGATACATATTTTAGACAGATAATCAGCAAGAAAATAGTGGCCTTAAATAACACTCTAGATCAGATGGATTTAACTGATATCTTCAGAGCATTTTACTCTAAAGTAGCAGAATATGCATTCTTTTCAAGTGAACATAAAATATTTTCTAGGATAAACCACATGTCAGGACACAAAACAAATCTCAATAAATTTAAGAAGATTGATATTACATCAAGCATATTTTCTGACCATAATGGTACAAAACTGGAAATCAATCACAAGAAAAAAACTGAAAACACACAAAGACATGGAGGATAAATAACACATTACTAAATAATGATTGAGTTAACAATGATATCAAGAAGAAATCAAAATATACCTTGAAACAAATGAAAATGAAAACCCAACATCCCAAAACCTACGAGACACAGCAAAAGCAGTTGTAAGAGAGAAATTCATAGCATTATAGGTCTACCTCAAGAAACAAGAAAATTCTTAAATAAACAATCTTACTTTACACTTAAAGGATCTTGAAAAAAACAACAAACAAAGCTCAAGGAGAGTAGAAGAAAGAAAGAAAGAAAGAAAGAAAGAAAGAAAGAAAGAAAGAAAGAAAGAAAGAAAGAAAGAAGGAAGGAAGGAAGGAAGGAAGGAAGGAAGGAAGGAAGGAAGGAAGGAAGGAAGGAAAGATAGATCAAAGCAGAAATAAACAAAATAGAGTCTAAAAAAACAATACAAAAGATCAGTGAAACCAAGAGAACTGGTTCTTTGAAAAGATAAACAAAATTGACAAGCCTTTAACCAAACTCATAAAAAAGTGACAGGACCCAAATAAAGTAAATCAGAAATGAAAAAAGAGAAGTAACAACTGTCACCAAAGAAATACAAGAGATTGAAAGAAAATGTTACAACTATATACCAAAAAATTGGACAACATGGATGAAATGAATAAATTTCTAGGAGCATACAATCTTCCAAAACTAAATCAGGAAGAATTGGAGAGCAGACAGATTAAAATTACTGAAATTGAATCAATAATAAAAAAAACTCCCAAAAAACAAAAGTACTGGACCTGATGGTCTCACAGGTGAATTTTGGCCAACGTTCAAAGAAAAAGTAACACCTATCATTTTCAACCTATTCCAAAAAATTTAAGAGGTAGGAAGACTCCCAAGCTCATTTTACAAGGCCAGCATTATCCTAATTCCAAAACCAGATAAAGACACTACCAAGAAAAAAATTAAAGATCAATATCCCTGATGAACATAGATGCTAAAATCCTCAACAACATATTAACAAACTGAATCCAGCAATACATTAAAAAGATCATACAACAAGTGGAATTTGTTCCAGGGATGCATGGTTGGTAAAATATCTACAAATCAATAAATGTGATACACCACATAAATAAAATGAAGAATAAAAAAACTCATGATCATATCACTAGATGCAGAAAAAGCATTTGATAAAATCCAGCACCCATTTATGATAAAAGCTCCCAGCAAACTGGAAATAGAGAACACTTACTTCAGCATAATAAAAGCCATATGTGACAAACCCACAGCCAACATCATATTCAATGGGTAAAAACTAAATGTTTTTCCTTTAAGATCAGGAACAAAACAGGAATGTCCACTTTCACCACTACAACATAGTACTGGAAGTCTAGCCACAGCAATCAGACAAAAAGAAGAAATAAAAGGCATCCAGATGGGAAAGGAGGTCCTGGCTGAGTATTTCTGTTGGTTAGAGCACCATCACAATGTGACAAGGTTGTGGGTTCAATCACTGTCCAGGGCACATACAGGAATCAACCAATGAATGCATAAAAAATTGAACAATTAATTGATATTTCTCATTCTCTCTCTTCCTTCTCCTCCCCCCAAAATAAATAAGTAATTTTAAAAGATTGGAAAGGAAGAACTAAAACTTACTATTTGCAGATGACATGATACTGTATATAGAGTACACTAAAATATACTAGAACTGATAAATGATTCAGTAAAGTAGGAAACTAAGTAAATATCCTGAAATGAGTTGCATCTTTTTATACCAATACTGAACTATCAGAAGGGGAAAATAAGAAAACAATCCTATTTACAATTAGATCAAAAATAATAAAATGTCTTGTAATAAATTTAACTGAGGTTATAAAAGGCCTGTTCTTGGAAAATTATAAAACAATGAGAAAAGAAATTAAAGATGCAAATAAGTGGAAGTATGTACTGGGTTTACGAATAGGAAAATTAACCTTATTAAAGTGTCAATACTACCAAAAGTAATCTATAGATTCAACACAATTTTTATCAAGATACCAATGGCATATTTCACAGAACTAGAACAAATATTCCAAATATTTATATGAAACCATAAGAGATCTGAATAGCCACAGAAATCTTGAGAAAGAAGAACAAAGTTGGAGGAATCATACTACCTGGTATCAAAGTATACTACAAGGCCATGGTAATCAAAACAGCATTGCACTAATATACATATAGATCAGTGGAAGAGAAGAGAGAACCTAGAAATAAACCCATGCCTTTATGATCAATTAATATTTGACAAAGTGGTCAAGAACACACAATAGGGTAAACACAGTCTATTTAATAAATGGTGTTGGGAAAATTGGACAGATATGTGCAAAAAATGAAATTATATGCCTTTCTAACACTATACACAAGATAAACTAAACAATGGATTAAAGACTAAAATGTCAGACTCAAATCCATGAAAATCCTAGAAGAAAACCCAGGCAGTAAAATCTCAGTCATTTCTTGTTTTATTGCAATATTTTTTTCTGATATATCTCCTTAGACAAGGGAAACAAAAGTAAAAATAACCACATGGGACTAGATCAGACTAAAATTTTTCTGCACAGCAAAGGGAACCATGAACAAAGTGAAAAAAGAACTCACTGAGTAGAACATATTTACCAATGATACATTTGATAAGAGGTTAATAGCCCAATTTTAAAAAGAAATTACACCAATCAATACTAAAAAAATTAATTTTATTTATTTATTTATTTATTTATTTTGTTGTTGTTCAAGCACTGTTGTCTCCATTTTCCACCCCCACCCTCCCCCACCCCACCCACTTCCACCTCTCACCCTCAATCCTATCCCCCTTTGGTGTAGTCCATGGATCCTTCATACACGTTATTGACAACCCTTCCCCTTCTTTCCCCTGTTATTCCCCTTCGCCTTCCCCTCTGGTTACTGTCAGTTTGATCTTTATTTCAATGTTTCTGGTTGTATTTTGCTTGCTTATTGTTTTGTTGATTAGGTTCCACTTATAGGTGAGATCATATGGTATTTGTCTTTCGCTGCCTGGATTATTTCACTTGGCATAATGCTCTCCAGATCTATCCATACTGTTGCAAAGGGTAGGAGCTCCTTCTTTCTTTCTGCTGCATAGTATTCCATTGTATAAATGTGCCACAGTTTTTTGATCCCCTTCATTTATTGATTGGTACTTAGGTTGTTTCCAGCACGTGGATATTGTAAATTGTGCTGCTCTGAACATTGGGGTGCATAGGTTCTTTTGAATTGGTGTATCAGGATTCTTAGGATATCATTCCAGCAGTGGATTGCCAGGTCAAAGGTCAGTTCCATTTATCCCTACTGTTTTCCACAATGGCTGCACCAGCCTGCATTCCCACCAACAGTGTACTAGGGTTCCCTTTTCTCCACAACCTTGCCAGCACTTGTTATTTGTTGATTTGGTTATGATGGCCATTCTGACTGGTGTGAAGTAGTGTCTTATTGTGGTTATAATTTGTATCTCTCTAGTGGCTAGTGATGGTAAGCATCCTTTCATATATCTCTGGGCCCTCAGTATGACCTCCTTGGAGAATTGTCTGTTCAGGTCCTTTGCCCATTTTTTAATTGGGCTGATTGTCTTCCTGGAGTGGAGTTGTGTGAGTTCTTTATATATTTTGGAGATCAAATCCTTGTCTGAGGTATCATTGGCAAATACATTCTCCCATATGGTCAGTTCCCTTTTCATTTTGCTGATGTTTTCTGTAGCAGTGCAGAAGCTTTTCATTTTGATGAAGTACCATTTGTTTATTCTTTACTTTATGTCCCTTGCTATAGGGGACAAACAATTAATTTTAAAAATGTGCAAATGACCTAATAGACACTTCATCCAAGAGGACATAGAAATAGCCAGTAGACATATGAGAAGATGCTCAACATCACTAATCATCAAAAAATGCAAATTGAAACCATAATGAGCTATTACCTTACACCTGTCAGAGTGTCTATCATCAATCAATCAGAAAACAAGTGTTGGTGAGTAGCTGGAGAAAAGGAAACCCTTCTGCCCTCTTGGAGGGAAAACAGGTTGGTAGGACCAGTGTGGAAGGTGGTATTGAGTTACCTCTAAAAATCAAAAATAGAACTGTCTTATGGCCCAGCAATTCCACTTCTGGGAATATATCCAAAGAAGCCCATGCACAAATTCAAAAGAATATATGCACCCCTATGTGCATTGCAACGTTATTAACAACAACCAAGATTTGGAAGCAGCCCAAGTGCCCATCAGTAGGTGAGTGGATAAAAAAAGCAGTGGCACAGTTACACAATGGAAAATTACTCTGCTGTAAAAAGGGGAAATCTTACCCTTTTTAACAGCATGGATGGACCTGGAAAGTATTTTTCCAAGTGAAATAAGCCAGTCGGAGAAAGACAAGTATTTATGATTTCACTTATATGTGGAATCTAGTGAACAAAATAAGCTAACAAACAAAATAGAAACAGTCAACACACTGACAGTTGCAGGAGGGGAGGGGAGTTGGGGATCTGAGTGAGAAAGGTGAAGAGATTAAGCTGAACAAACAAGAAAGCAAACTTATGGGCACAGATAACAGTATGGTGATTACCAGAGGGAGAGGGGGTGAGAGATGATAGAGGAGGGTAAAGGGGAAATAAATAGTGATGGAAGGAGACTTGACTTGGGATAGTAAGCACACAATGCAATATACAGATGATGTATTATTGAATTCTACACCTGAAACCCATATAATTTTATTAACCATTGTTACCCCCAACCAATTCAGGAAAAAATGAAATGAGATATTTGTAAACAAACAAAAAAAGATCTTATCTTAACTGAAATATCCAATTTAAAGATAGTGTGATGCTCTGTTTTTTTTTTTAAATAAGATGACAAAATATTACTTTAGCTAAGAAGGACTCCAGAGATCATCTGCTTCAGGGGGCATGTAGGTTCCATCCTAGGTTGTTTTGGTCTAGATTTTATATTGTTTAGATATGGTAAGACCAACAGATCTGGATATGGCTGCCATTGAAAAGATAGTTTGCAATATTCACAGATCCCAAGAGAAGGGCATTAACTGCAGGCAGATCACTGAGTTCTAGTTCAAAAGAATAGCAAGCCAAAATTATATTAACCCTTTTCAGGTGTAACTCATTAAAAAATCACTTAAAAAACTAAAATATCTTTTATTGCTCTTTCCTTTCTCTTTTAGCTTGATACAGATAAACATAGCAATCTTGGAAGTCACATCTTAAAGACGGTAGAGCCACAGGCTGTCGGGATCATGGGTCCCTGAATGTCACTTAGAAGAGAGCAGCACACCAATCAAAATGCACATTTGTACTTTTCCTGTGTGAGAAAAAAGGGTCTACCAGATGTAAGTCTTTATGGATTTGGGAGTTGTTTGTTATAGCAGATAGAATTACCAGAACGGATATAGACTAGAATCCAAGTCTTCTGACTCCTAGTTCAGTTCCATTCTCTCTCCAAATCACAAATCCACACAGAATCATGCCCTAATTTTAACCCTAATAAATATAGAAATTACATCCCAAGTCATCTAAGAATTAGTACAAAAAGTCAAAATAAATCAGTATTAAAAAGGGACACCTGTGGAGTATGTAGGTCTGTATGAAACAGTGGAGAAGAATCACTTTGTTGAATAAACCCAGTATCTAGTTTATAACAGAAGGTTAATGCTCAAGGCACTAGTCTGATGTTTCTGGATTCAAAGGTTTGGCAAAGTATTCCAAGAATTATAGCAAGAAGTTTCCTTAAGCTGATCTGAATGTGGCATGCTGTAGGCTGGCATCTCCCAAGGCTCATTGTTTCTACCTCTTGAACTCCCAAATAAAATTGCCAAGTACTACTGATTCCCATGGTAGAACACAAACTATTTAGACACATGGCTGACCATAACTCCCTTCCCTGCACAGTTAATGCACGCTAAGAAGGCCCCAACAAATGGCAGAACAGAAACAAAAGCAAACCTCTGAAGTAGATATAATGTTTCTTTTTTGAGAAACTGCCAAACTGTGTGCTATAGTTTTTGCACCATTTTACCTTCCTACCTGCAGCATATGAGGATTCCAGTTTCTCAAAATCCTCTCCAGCACTCGTTTATGGTCTGTCTTACAGATTATAGCTATCCTAGTGGGTGTGAGTGGGGGTCTCATCATTCTATTTTATTGAGGTCACATTGATATATACAATTTTAGTTTCAGGTGCACAGGGTAATGATGTGATATTTGTATACATTGTGAAATGACCACCACAGTACTTGTAGTTAACAACCAAAACCATACATAGCTACACAATTTTTTTTCTTGTGGTGAAAACTTTTAAGATTTACTTTCTTAGCAACTTTCAAGCACGCAATACTGTATTATTAACTATAGACACCATGCTGAAAATTACATCCCCATGACTTTAACTTATAACTTCAATTAAGTGTGCATTCTTAATCATTTCAGAAATTCCTTATAGATAAATAATAGCAAGTACTTTGAAGGGAGATACAGAGACCCCATTTTTGTTTCTCTAAAGCACAGGTGGCAAACACAAGGCCTGCAGGCCGAATCCAGCCCTCAACTTTGTTTTATCCAGCCCAGCACCTTCTTTCTATCCAGCAGCAGCACCGAGCTCCTTGCCCCTAGGTAAGGAGTAGTTACATGTATACAGTCCTAAAACTACATGCGGCCCTTTGAAGGCAACTGCAAATCTGATATGGCCCCCGGTGAAAATAAGTTTGACATCCCTGCTCTAAGGATATATTTTTATTCCAATCAGAGAAAAGGCCAGGAGACCTGGACAAAAATCTATGGTACAAATTACTACCTTCATATCTTAAATGTGTATATAGTCCAAACTACGCTAAATAAACATAGTGTCAAACAGGACTGGTTTTTAGTAAAGGTCCCCATGTTCATAAATGAAAAGAAAAAGGTACCTCTTTTCTTTTCTCCTTTTCCCTCTTTTATCTCTTCCTCCTCCTCCTTCTTTTCCTTCTTTTAATGCTATATTCTCAGGCCCGGTAACCTTATAGGTGATAAATAAGACATATTTTTCAGATGATGATACTGAGACTTAGAGAACTAGGACCAATCTCAGTCTTACCAAGATAAATTCACCAGATAGAAAGGAACAGATGAGACCAGCATCCCATCTGTGCGTTCTTCAAATTTCCCATGCAAATACAACTTAAATTTGCTACAGTTCATACTATTGGTAGGAATTCAAGTTTTAGTTTTCCTCCAAATAAATAAACTTATGGGTGGTGGGCAGAAAAGTGACTCTTTTTAAAAAAATATTTTTTATTGATTATATTATTACAGTTGTCCCATTTCCTCCCTTCATTCCCCTCCACCATGCACACCCCCTCCCACCCACATCCCCCCTTTTAGTCCATGTCCATGTGTCATAAGTTCTTTAGCTTCTACATTTCCCGCACTATTCTTGCCCTCCCCCAGTCTATTTCCTACCTACTGTCTATGCTACTTATTCTCTGTACCTTTTCCCTCTCTTTCCTCATCCCACTCCCCTGTTGCTAACCCTCATCATGTGCTGTCCACTTCTGTGGTCCTCTTCCTGTTCTATTGTTTGCTTAGTTTGTTCTTGTTTTAGGTGTGGTTGTTAGTAACTGTGAGTTTGCTGTCTTTTTACTCTTCATATTTTTTATCTTCTTTTTCTTAGACAAGTCCCTTGAACATTCCATATAATAAGGTCTTGGTGATAATGAACTCCTTTAACTTGACCTTATCTGAGAAGAACTTTATCTGCCCTTCCATTCTAAATGAAAGCTTTGCTGGATAGAGCAATCTTGGATGTAGGTCCTTGACTTTCATGACTTGGAATACTTCTTTCCAGCCCCTTCTTGCCTGCAAGGTCTCTTTTGAGAAATCAGCTAACAGTCTGATGGGATCTCCTTTGTACATGACTGTCCCCTTATCTCTAGCTGCTTCTAGAATTCTCTTCTTCATTTTAATCTTGGCTAATCTGATTATGATGTGCCTTGGTGTGTTCCTCTTGGGGTTCAACCTCTTTGGGACTCTCTGAGCTTCCTGGACTTCCTGGAAGTCTATTTCCTTTGGCAGACTGGGGAAGTTCTCCTTTATTATTTGTTCAGATAACCTTCCCACTTGTTGCTCTTCTTCTTCCCCTTCTGGTACCCCTATAATTTGGATGTTGGGATGTTTATAGACATCCTGGAGGTTCCTAAGCCTCTCCTCCTTGTTTTGGATTCTTGTTTCTTCATTCTTTTCTGTTTGATTGTTTATTTCTTCCTTCTGGTCCACACAGTTGATTTGAGTCCCAGTTTTCTTTCCATCACTATTGGTTCACTGTGCATTTTTCTTCATTTCACTTGATGTAGCCTTCATTTGTTCATCTAATTTGCGACAAAATCAACCAATTCTGTGAGCATTCTGATCACCAGTGCTTTGAACTGTGCATCTGATAGGTTGGCTATTTCTTGTTCACTTAAAAGTATTGGCTCTGGTGGTTTGATTTGTTCTTTCATTTGAGGCTTTTTCTTTTTTTTTTTTTTTTTTTTTTTTTTTTTTTTTTTTTTTTTTTTTTTTTTTTTTTTTTTTTTTTTTTTTTTTTTTTTTTTTTTTTTTTTTTTTTTTTTTTTTTTTTTTTTTTTTTTTTTTTTTTTT